>PVJA010013971.1:0-48386 GCA_004027025.1 Myocastor coypus
TCTTCTTCTTCTTCTTCTTCTTCTTCTTCTTCTTCTTCTTCTTCTTCTTCTTCTCTTTCTTCTTTTTCTTCTTCTTCTTTTGTATTTTAGGGAAGAGTCTACAAGGTGTTCAGGGTCTCACTACTAGATTGGACTCCTAGTTATCCACCTGTCTACAGGCGGGATTACAGGCGCACACCATCACACCCAATCTCAATTGCTCTCTCAGCGTGCCCTAGGGGCAGGGCCAGCATAGCATCTAGACTCATGCATAAAGATCCCTCTCTACAATTGATTGCATCATTTCTAGGTGGTAGAATTTTTTAAGGTGGAGCCTAGTGGAAGGAGCTTAGCCAGCAAGACATTGAAACTTTGGACTCTCCCCACCCCTTCTTGTGTTTTTCCCTGGCCACCATGAGGTGTGAACTTTGCTCCACTATGTGCTCCTCTTCACAATGTTTCTGCCTTGCCATGGGGCCAAAAGCAATAGTCATGTGACCATGCATGGAAATTGAGAGTCAGAATAAACCTTTGCCTCTTGAAAGGTAAGCTAAGGATTTGTCTCAGTGATGGAAAGCAGGCTAACAGAGATCATTTAGAGTTAGATAATGTCCTATCCACAGCAGAAAATGTGCTTTTTGGTTTTATATGCTAAAACTTAGCATGTGCATTTGTCTCCAATTTCCCCTAAACTCAGAACATATGCAGAGCAGGATTCTGTTCTACCTATTTGAAAATCTTGTTTGCACTTCTCCTAGGCTTTATAGTGTGAGTGTGTGTTTTTGTTTGCCTTCATCTTTGTAGTCCTAAGAATTAAACCCAGGGCCTCAGCCCACTAGGTAAGCACTCTACCACTGAGCTTTACCATACCCTCACATTTTAGTTTTACTTGTTAAACGTCCAACAGCCATGTCAACTTCTTCAAAAGTAGAAGACATTTCAAATTAGTTCACATGGGAAGATCCGTGCTTAGTAGGACTTCTGGAGTGAAATATTTTTCGTCTCTGTAAAACAGGACCAAACAAGGAGTAAATTCCTGATATTCATCTGTATATCAATTTGAATACATGTTAACTCCACAGCTAGAAACTGTTTTAAGTAAAATTATAAGTTCTTGTGAAATTTAAGCTTAATTATGCTATTCCTGGAAAGGAAGAAATACAAACCATTAAAAGTTGGAAATGTCATGAGGGGAAAAGCATGAGTATCATAAGCTTATAATATTACACTTATAAATATACTTTGTGTTTAGACAGCTAATATTATACATTTACATTCTTGGTGAATTACATTAATATACCAATAAAATGGTTGTACACCTAAGTAAGTATAAGACAAATACCTAAAACTAATTTATAGCAGCTACTTCCTAATAACTTTTTTTTGGTCAGGCTATTACTCTTCAGTTCATATTGCTACTTTTTTTTTTTTTTTTTTTTTGTCTTTTTGAGACAGGGTCTCGCTATGCAGTTGAGGCTGGCCTTGAGCTCACTTTTGTATCCCAGGCTGGTCTCGAAGTCGCACCAATCCTCCTGCCTCAGCCTCCTGAGTGCTGGGATTACAGGCGTGAGCCACCACACCCGGCCATATTGCTACTTTTGGCATTATCATTCTTATCATTCATCTGTCATTTTCTGAAGTACTTGTTCTATTACTACCCTTTCATATTCTCGGCTGTACATGATATAGACTGAAAGGTCTTATTTTGGGCAAGAGGTTTTAATTGGTGGTATGCTTTGTGTCTGGATGCCCTCCAAAAGCCCCATCCAATTATGGGGGCTGGCTGAGTTTTGCAGAGGTAACTGATTCTAGATTTTGTCATTGATCCATGGCCAAATGCTGGGACTAAAGGTGTAAATGCTACATCTTAAGGCAAATAGCCTGCATAAAATATAGGGGAGGAAAAGAGGCTTGTCTCTCTCTGTCCTTTGTTGCTTCTTCTGTCTTCCACCACCATGAAATATTGTCCCTCTGCCATGTGTAACCTTGCCATAGATTTAACTAACTATTGATCAAAATCTCTACAAACTATGAGCTAAGTAAACCTTTCCTCCTTTAACTTTGTCAGGTATTTTGTATCAGCAAAAAGAAACAAGCCACTAAGGTAAAATTTGGTACAAGGAGTGGGGTCATTTCTGTGACTGTACCTGACCATATGGTTCAGGAACCTTTGGTAATAGCTTGTGGCAGAGTCTGGAAAGATTCAGAGATGCCAGCAGAGAAAAGTAGAGCTTGATGACTTAGGCTATTCTTTATGGGAGATTTTGATCAGAACTCAAAAGACCAGAAGACTGACAGAAATCATGATGGTAAAGACCAGGCTCAGGGGGTTTCTGCAGAGAAGAAGTAGAAAGTTTGTCTACATTTTTCTCATGTTCAGAGACTGTGTGAGACTAGAATTAGGTGTGGTGAGCTAATAAATCTGGCAGAAGAAATTTTAAGACAGAGGTGGTAGCATAGGTACTGTTGGGGCTTTTAGACAGATTTATGTTGAGAATAAAGAACAAAGATCCGGACAGAATGATTTAAAACGTTGAGAGTTTGACCAGAAAGAAAGCTTTAACAAAACCATGGACTGCAGAAATAGATCAAAGGAGATTGTGATTGCTGAGAAGGAGGAGAATAGGAGATACAGCCTAAAGGCATCACCGAAAGCAGCAGAATTTCACCTTTTCTTGCCTCAAAATACCAAATATAAAAAAGTTTACTTTTAAAAGAAAATTGCAGAGCATGATGCTGCAGAATACCAGGGGCTACACCGTGTTCCAGAATGGTGGCGACCTAGAGAACTTATTCTGCAGAGTTCAGAGTGCTCAACAATCTGGGACTCGATGCCTGCATCCCAGAGGGAGAGAAGCCAGGCTCTTGCTCTAGCTCGCAGCAGATCTTGGCATAATCCACGTGGCACTTGTTTTAGGTGTGTACAAAATGAAAGTTGTGGAATCTGGTAGGTCAGACAGTGAGTCCTTGAGAGGGCAGTGTATGAAGCTGTAAGTGTTAAGCCAGAGGTAAGTTGAGACCTCAAAGGGTTGGAGAAGCCAAGAATGAGGATCATGGGAGCAAAAGTGAAGAGAAAGAGCTAAGCGAGCCCAAGAGAGAAGACACAAGAACTACAACTGGAAGTGCCATAAGGCACAGCAACCCAGCCCTTTGGAGATTACATCTTGCTGCAGCTTACCAGGGATGCTGCAAGTAAACCTGTGGTATTGAAAGTTTGCCATGTTGGATTTTGGACTTGCTTTCTTTCCATCACTTTAAATCCCTCCACTTATAACTTTTGGAATGAAAATGTCTATCTTGTGTCATTAATATTGGGAGTACTTAAATTTCCTTTTATTTGTATAGGAGCTCACAACTAAGAGTTTGCCTTAACTCTCAGAGGACACCTGAGACTTGGGCTTTTAGGCAATGCTGAAATTGTTAGAACTTCAGCAACTCTTAGATGTGGACTAAATGCCTATTGCATAGAGGAATGTGCATGCATGTTTGGGGGCAGGAGTGGAATGTTACTGTTTGTGTCTGGAGTTCCCCCAAATTCCTCATGTAGTATTGGGTGACAGGCTTTCCAGAGGTAGCTGGATCTAGAGATCCATGGTCCAATGTTGGGATTAAACCAATGAGTGCTACAGCATTACAAATAGATACTACACACATTGATCATGTGCTGCTGGACTTTGTTCAAGATGTAGTGTTAGGCACAAGGACATTAGGGTTAAGGGTGCGTGTGCTACATTACCTGAGTAGCCTGGACATGATGGAAGGGAAGAAAGAGCTCTGCTGTCCCTTGCTGCCTTGCTATCTTCTGCCCGCTATGGAGTGTTTCTTCCCTGTGACACCTGCCTGCCACAGCACCCTGCTTGGAGCCATCCATTTGTGAGCTAAAACCTTTCCCATCTATAAGCTAAATAAACCTTTCCCCCTTTAATTGCGGGCATCAGATATTTTGTCTCAGCAATGAAAATCGAATAACTAAGGTACCTGGCATTGGAAATGGATACTATACGTCCTTTTTCCATCTCATTAGATAGCTAACATAAAAGATGAAAAGCCAGGCATGCTGTTGTGTGCCTGGAATCCCAGCACTCAAGAGGATGTTCAAGGCCAGCCTGGGCTACATAGTGAGTTCATGGCCAGCTTGGACTACATACTAAGACTGTGTCTCAGTATAAAATAAAATGACATAAAGTAAGATAAAGTAAAATAAGAGAGAAAGATATTTTGTCAGACTAGAAGTGGTGAATTTCTAGAGTGTATATATGATGAGAGCTAGACTCATCCTAAATCTAGCTCCAGGCTGAAATGCCCAGCCTCAACTTGGGAAACCAATCAAAATATGTTGCATGGTCTTTTAATGGAGTTCTTTGTTAAGGGTAAATAGAAGCAGTAAGATGATTTTTCTATATACTATGGTTTTTAAAAGACCTATAGACTTTCAGAGCTTTATTGTGGATCCCGGTCCTCAGGAGCCCATCATCACTGTTAGGAATTAATCTAGAGCTCTCCCTTTTTACCTATGGCAAGGGAAGTTATTAACCTCTTTTAATTTTGATTTCCTATTTTGGACAACTCAAGGGCTCAAACATGTTTTCTCTTTTGAGTCATGGACTGATGTATTTTTCTTTTCTACTCATTTTTAAAATAAAATTGTGTAGTTTGAATGGAAAAAAAGATTATCATTCTCCATTTCCAAAGTTTCCTAGCACCTGTACAATAATCTTGCTTTTGTTTTTATCCTAGGATTCAGTACTAGATCATTTACTTATTCCAAATCAAATGTTCTTTTCATACACACCCCTCATTTGAGATGCTATACATCTGCTTGTGTAAAACTAATGATGAGTAAAATAACATTATAATTATTCTATCATGCAAATATTCAAAATTAGTAACTTTTTACTGAGGTTTTAGTCATTATTTATTCTTTGGTAGACTAAAATCAAACCCTTAAATTTTGATATGAAATTCAACTGGGTAATTCCTCTTGTAACTATATTGCAAATCCACAGATAGGAAGTTGTTGAGACCAAAGAGTCTGAAATCAACTGCTTAGTGTCATAGGTCTTAGGTAGAGGGGCCCTCAACAGAAGGAAGCAAACTTCTTGTTCTTCTTTAGCCGTAGCTCTTTCATTATAGTTGTTTATAAAATTATTAATAAATCCATAATAATTGGAAGTTTTATTTAAATACTACTTTTGATGAAATGGTGTAATACTAACTAAAATTTACAGAGTTCTTATTCTGTGCTCCACACTGTATTATATGCATGATTCCTTTGACATTTGGTGCTGATCAAAGGTCAGTTCTCAAAACTAATTCCCAGCACGATGTGAAGACACTTGCCTGCAATCCTAGCACATGGGACTTTAAGGCACAACAGTGGTAATTTGAAGCCAGCTTGAAATATATAGCAAGATATCATCTCAAAAAAAATTATTCTAAATGATAAACTTTGAAAATCTAATTGATAGGAAAGATGTAAAGCAAGTAAAGAGCTTTGTTATTTTCACATTTATAAGTTAGAAAGATAAAAAGAAGCACACAAATGCAACTTGGAAATTTTCTATGAATTTAATAATATAAATTAGCATAGGAAAATGCACATGGATGAATCTATTAAACTATTTATCTTTTTAAATATAATTGTTTCCTAAAAGATTATACATTAACATGTATCTTTGGCAGTATGCAAAATTTACAAATACTTTAAATATTTTATACAAAAAGTTAAACACTTCTGCTGAATGAGTACACAAAAGGATGCTGCAAATTTAGTAGGTCAGGAAGTCTATTAGAAATGAAGAATATCAGGGCTAGGGAGATAGCTCAGTAGAATAAATGATTTCCTCACAAGTGCAAGGGCCTGAGTTCAATCCCTAGTTCCAAAAAAGAAATGAAGAATATCAAACCCTATGAAATCTTAATACAAAATAATTTGTATATTACAAAACATCAATTGGTTCGTACATTACAATATTTAAAAGTAAATTTACATATATATGATTTTAAAAGCAAATGTAAGTGGTTTAAGTATGGGTTGCTATCAAAAGGTGAGAAAGGGAATACACAGTGCTGATACTGTGAAGGTGTATGATGTATTAGACCTGCCTTTAAATCAGTATTACTTTTAATACTTTAAACATTCTTTTTTCATTCATTTACACATGAAATAACCAAAGTATGTTATCGAATACATATTAGAAAATAAACTGTAGGTTATTATATGCATTATTAAAGGGGGAATGAGCGAAGGAAATTAAGGCCAAGTTTACAAATGTTTCTTTGCCCTAAAACTTTGTTCCACCACTAGGGGGTGCTAATGCTTTTGCTTTGCAATTTCCCAAGAAGGGACTACACATAAATTTCAAAAATAAAAAAATGAGTTTGTGTAACGTGTAAGTAAATCCTACAGTGGAAAAAAATGACGTGGGCTATGAAAAAGGACACTGGGATTATAGATTAAATGCTATATAACATGCTTTGATATAATAATTTTTAAAACCTTATGACTTCTCTAAACTTTCTACAAAGTTTATGAAATAAACTATGTAACATATAAATATTGAAAAAAATGTGCTGACATGTGAACTGTTTTTCTCATAAGACCAGAGTTATAAGAAGTTGTTATCATCTTCCATGTCTTTATTTATATTTTTCATTTCATTGTCCACTGTGGTCATGGGGATTTTAGCTATAATATGTTTTGAAATATTTTTAAGAAGGAAATGGAGAGGAAAGAAGAGATGAACAAGGAAAAGAACAAACAAGAAACTCAATTTTACTTCAAAATTCTAAACCTATGTGGCACGAGAATTAGAGCATTTGAAGTCTGTACATTGGGTCAAATACAACCTGCGGTGTCAAGATACGCCTGCAACAGTCTGATCCTCATGTGCTATAGCCTAGGACCACAAAGAAAGTAACAGCACTCCGTTGGGATTCCTGCCTATGGCAGTGTAACCTTAGACATCATTCAGGTGGAATGTATTGGTTGCAATTAAACAAATATATTCCTCTGGTACGATATACTCATTTTCTTAAGTCAAGAGGGTAACATTTGTGTATTTGTCCCAATGGATCTGGAACAAACTCAGGGCCCATAGAGGCAGATTCCTAAAAGGCTTCATCAACGTGCATTTAAATAATTTAGACACAGGAAGGAAAAAATACAACTAAAGCACAATACTTAGTGAATAAAATAATTTGCTGAAGATGAAATTTGAGATGTAAATACCACACAAACACACCTGAATCCCTAGGTACAGTGTGCAAAAGAATTTAATAAGTTAAGCACAGTCTGACCTGGTTTGCTGTCGTTTTGTCACTGGTAGATCATACAAATTTGAATTAGTCTCTCACTCACTGTGACAAATACCAGCGATAATCATCTTAAGAGGAGGAAAGGCTGGTTTTGCCTTGTACTTTGAAGCTGCAGTCTGCTGCTGCATGATGTCCTCACCTTTGGTCTTGAGGCACAATACACAGTGCATCAGGATGGGGAGTACAGGAAGGAAACTGCTTAAGGCATGGGGGAGGGGAGAGAGAGATCCAGAGTGAGAGATTCACGGAAAGAGAGAGCGAGGGAGGGAGGAAGGGAGACAGAGACACACAGAGACAGAGAGAAGCAAGGAGGGAGGGAGACGGAGAGAAAGAGGCAGAGAGGGAGGGAGGGAAAGAGGGAATAAGACAGGAAGGCCGGCAGGGAAGGAGAGAGAGAGAGAGCAGAGAGCACAGTGATAGAGACAGAGATGGAAACAGACGGAGACAGCGGAAGGGGCTATGGCTGTGGTGACCCTTTGAGGACAGTCTCACCAAAGACCTAACTTCTTTCGACCAGGCTCCAGCTCCCAAAGGCTCTGTCACCTCCCAGTAACACCACAGGTTGACAAGCAAGTGTGTGTCCCTTTGCAGGACACACTAGATGTGAACAATGTAGCTGTATTTCAGTCAAATTTTGATCAATTGCTTTTGTGATCATGGACTAAGATCTCACTAGAGAAACTAAAAACTGCTGTCTTGTTTCACAGTTAAAAGTAACTAGCCACAGCTCTGACCACAATTCTTAGCCACACTAAACCTCTTTTCCTTTCCTATGTGGAATATTTTCCAGGGCCAGTCCTCAGTTATTTAATATGAGAAATAATCAAAGCTTCTTTGTTAAAGGACAAAGTTTGTGGATGCTCAAACACAGCACATCTCTTCCAGTGCTGATACAAAATAAGTATTTTCAATGGCCTGAATGAGAATTTTAAGGACATGGCTATCTAAGTTGCTGCTATTTCACACGGCCCCTCTGTGTTCTTGTGTGCTAAATTTCTGGCTCTTTATTTTCATGGCAATAACCCTGCCTACTCCTCCGCTGCTCACAGGTGCAGAAGCTGCTTTCCTTTGCTCATATTCACATAAGTAGAGAACTATTATTCTTTTGTTTTGTGTTGTGTTGTCTTTTTGAGATATGACTTTACTGTGAAGGTCACGCTGACTTTGAACTCAGTTAATAGCCCAGGCTAGCTTCAAACTCTCAACAATCCTCCTGCCTCAGCCTCCCAAATGCTCAGATTACAGGCATATGCCGCCCTGCCCAGCCAGAGAAGCTAATATTCTTAAAGTCTTATCACATTCAGTGGAAGCACAGCATAAAAATTACTTGTTGGAAGCAAAATTCAAAACTTAACTTTTCTAAAGCATTTTTGTTCTTAGGGTCTTGTTATGCAGTTCAGGCTGGCCTTGAGCTCACTTTTGTAGCCCAGGCTGGTCTCGAACTCGCACCAATCCTCCTGCCTTAGCCTCCCGAGTTCTGGGATTACAGGCTTGTGCCACCACACCCGGCAGCATTTCTGTTCTTTAAAGTGCAAATAGAAATAATAAACAGGCATTCTTAGACCTAACTTGCTTGCCTTACAGCGCTACGGTACCAAGCCATGTGAAGTGCAAAGGACATAGCGCTTCTCCATATTTGTCGCTCCTCGCTCGGCTGGACAGCTTCCCTCTCTGGGAAGCTGGGCTATCATCTTGCTCTTTATTGCCTTCAAGAGCCAGCCTGCTGATTAATCCTATCCCTGTGAAGAAAAGCACAAAATCTGCATTCTATCTGTTAACTAAACACAGCGCCTTCTACGTGATGGTCCAGCAGACTCCCGGACTCCGGAGAACAGAGCAGCCGCAACCACTGCAAAGGTGCTGGAGAGACACACGTGCGCACGCCTGCATCCTGTTCCCACTTAGGGTCTAAAGGCCAGGCCTGATGAGGAGCTGCTTCTAAGGGTAAAGGTGACTGAGAACCTGGCCCACAGCACTTGTTCCCCCAGATCCCAGACTTTGCCTGAGACCAATTTTCTGCTCAGTACTTCATGTAACCCATAACAAAGAACTTGCTTAAATCTTTTCATCGTACCTTATCTTAAACCATTTAGGATTAGGTTTTCAGTTTTGTTCACTATCGGAGATGCCTGGGACGAATTGTTTTATAAATTGTTGCCTATTAAAAATATAATAATATTAACTGATAAGTATAAAAACTATAAGAAATACCTGAAAATAATGGTGCCTTAGTTACGCTTCTTGTTCCTGAGACAGTTACTCAACACCCACAAGAGGAAAGGTTCATTTCAGCTTTCATGTTGTAGAGGCTTCAGCCCAGTCACCTAGCTCCAGGGCAGGGGGCGTGGCAGAAGGGCACCACAGAGGAGAGATGGGGAGGGGGGCGCACACACGTATGTGGGCAGAAAGCCTTCCTTCCCTTTTCCTCACCCAGGCTAAAACCCTTTCCAGTAGTGCTGCCCACAGCCAGAGTGAAGATTCTGTCTTTATTAAACCCATTAAGTCACACGTAGAGCTATGCTAATTTCAATCAGGGTGCTAACTTAGGGCCACACACCCTTGATCCCGGTCTCACTTTCCCTGGCTCCAGTCAGCTCCCCGAAGCCCCACCTAAGAGCGCAGGTGCTTTGGGGTAGGCATCTGGATACTGAAATATACCCATCTACACATGTATATATCCAGAACAAGAAAACTTATTGGGAGTAAATTTTTAAAAGAATTTATGTCAAGTGCTATTAATATAGTTATGTTATAATTAGGGTCCTAATGAGGGATATTCAAGTTCCACATGTATTCTATTTTAACAATTATTAGGTTGTAGAAAAGGACAGAGGTCACAGGATATTAAAGGCTACAAAATTTTAGTTGTTAGCTTATGTCTGTCAGTATAACCAGCCTGTAATACTAATAAATGTTGAGCAGTTAGGGTTAATTTTTTTGAGAAAATTAGAAATTGAGTAGTTTGCATTAAAGTTATTATCTTATAAAATATAACTTTCTCAAGGGACAGCTTTTTCTGAGCCTACTTCCTAGGCTTTGACGTGGTTGAGCTTGAGAATAAAATCTCTTTCTATGCTAAATGCTCAGTGTTTAGAGCATATTTGGAACCTAATATGGTATATTACTTAAAATTAAGCGTAGAAAACCCCCTAGCTATTTTAGGTGCAGAGTGATTTAGTGCAGGGAACTAAGTGCAGAGGGGAGGAAAGCTTTTCCTCAGCCATCCTAATACTGTGGCTGAGTCAGAAAGGAAGTCTAACGAAGACAGATTCATGGGAGGCAAGGATACAAATTTAGTTAATATGCGTTATGTGACATGGGGATCTCTATGAGGAAATGAAGCACTGAAGAAAGCAATAAACCTGCTCATTTCTCATGCTATGTTTGATGCACTCAGTAACTGAGGGGAGACATGCATTGGTTTAAAAAACAATCATGACCTAGTGGTGATAAACCTGGGCTAAATACCAAGGATCATTTGTTCAAATCTGTGCATGCTGTCCCTATGTCTGTAGAGACAAGGGCGTTCCTTTCCTCAGAGTACAGGAAGACACCTCTAAGGGAGGCTCCTAGGGCCTGTCAGTGTGGGCCTAAGATGGCTCCCAAAAGCTCACGTGTTTAGAGATAGAGTGAGGGCTTAACCTTCACCAGTAGATCAACTCAGTGATGGCTTTAAAACTTAGGAGGTGATAGGAACTGAGGGGTGGAGGCTTGTTGGAAACAGAGGGCGGTGAAGTGAGACACAAGAGCGCTGCTTATCCTTGGACCTGTCCTATCTTCTCTGCTTTGTTCCTGGCTCCCATGAGGTAAGCAGCTTTTGCTAGTGCGCCTTTCTACATGGAAGCTCTGTCTTAGGCCAAGCCAGTCACGGGGTGAAGCCCCCTGAAAAGTAAACCAAATTAAGCTTCTCCTGCTTTAAGTTGTGGGTGTTGGGTACTGTTCCCTAGTAAAGCGAAATCTGGCCAATACTATGCAAGTAGTGATAATTTTTATTTTTTTAATATTTTTTATTGTTTAAATTTAACAATGGTTATATTACATATTTTCATCATCAGATCAGTTTAGATTAATACATATAGGTATATAAGATTGATCAAACAATTAAACATTTACCCTTCTAAATCAACATTACTTTTTTATTCCCCCTTTTTCTTTTCCCCTTTCTTCTCTTTGAAAGTTGACATATTGCATATTGTGCTAAGTAGTGATAATTTTTATTATTACAATTTTGTAGTCATTATTATCTGAGAAACAGAGAGAGAGAGAGAGAGAGAGAGAGAGAGAGAGAACACCACTCTTGCAAATGAAAATGTCTTTATAGATATAAACTTTTTGTTACCAACAGGTAACTTGTCCTATTTTTGGAGCGTTTGAAGTGGCATGTTATCCTATCCCATACCAGAAACTGACAATAGCCAAAACCTTACAGGAGTGAAGAAATTATTTGCTAGAGAAATAATGTTTCTCTATAGTGTATCTACACTTGATGTCTGTAGGAGATTGATACCCAATGCCACAGAGACTGGTGTTCCTTGTGAAAATAGTTGAGATTTGCATATAACCCATACCGTCTCTTCGTTATTTAAAATACTCTTCACATTAGTTATGATGCCATTTACAATATAAATCCTATGTAAGTATTTGCTATAGTGCATTGTTTAGGAATAATCATAAAAGAAATCTTAATATTTGCTATAGATGCATCTTTTATTCTGGACGCTTTTAATCAGTGGTTGGCCCAACCTATGGATGCAGAAACCCACAATTAGGGAAGATAATTGTGTATTAGCTATATGAGAAACGGTAAAGTGCTGTACTTAAAGTACTTTAGCATTTCTAACAACTACTTAATTTTTATCGCTATACTGAAGCTCAGAGAATTAATGTGACTTGTTCAGTGTCGTATAACTAGAAATATTTGAACACAGTTCTTGCTGAACCTAAAATGGATTCCTTATTCACTCTATGGTGCTACCTTTAATGAATCCCTCAGGTAAGTAATGACCCAGATATACATTAAAATTATTGTTACTGGATCCAAGTGTGTCTACACACTGCTTGAATACCCGTGAGAGGAGAGTTGGAAGGAAGTCAGATTTGTTCAAGGGCCGGCACCGAGAGGAGGTCATGCAGCTCCTCTCCATCCAAAATGAGTCTTGGATAACTCAAGCAGATGTAAGACTTCTAGAGGAGGAGAAGCAAAGTGTGGTGAGGCTCTGGGCAGGAAACCTGCGTACAGAGCAAGGCTTCACCATCCAGGTAGCTGTGTGCGTGCGCGTGTCTGTGTGTGTACCTCTGTGTGTGTGTGTGTTTCTGTGTGTGTTTGGGAGAAGGGGCTATAAAAATCACTGTTGACCTCAAATTCCCAGGGCTAGGCTGTCATAATTTAGAAAAACACAGTGCTCTTGTACGAAATGCCATTTTAGATGTTCTGATTGAAGCTAAAAGTCACCAGGTAGGGGCTAGGGAGATTGCTTGGTAGAATAAGTGCTTGCCTGACAAGCACAGGGGCCTGAGTTCAAGCCCTGGTTCTGCTAAATAAATAAATACATAAATAAATAAATAAATAAATAAATTCACCAGATGTTTTGAGTTCTAAAACTCTAAAAATATTATTTTGTAAATAGCACCCCATTCATTCAGGTGTGGTTTTTCTTTAGGATTTAGAGTGCTGGTCAATGAGAGAAGTAACAGAACAGCACCCAAAAGGAGCTGCGGTTACACATTTCTGTTTCCAAATCCCCACAGTAATATTTTTAATATACAGCTTGAATTCCATTTCTTTAAGTGTTATGCAGGTAAGAATTTCTTATCAAAGGCAGAAGTCTACACTCAATGTCAGCAATATGCATTTTCTGCAGTTTGTAACTACTAGCATTTAAAGGACCAGTGATTATAAACGACAGTTCTCATTTTCTCTTCCACAAGCATTCGTCAGAGCAATAAGTGCCCTGGTAATACTATGCAATTCACTGGCATCTATTTAACCAACTGCATTCATTGTGAATGACTTTTACTAATGGTTATTTGTCTTAAACTGTGTTATTTAGCCTCAAAAATTTCTACATGTGCCTGTACATGCTGTCAGATAAAGATGATATTTTATCATAGATGCAGAAATGTCTGCAACTCACTCGTGTAGAATATTGCAGAAAACATTTCTCTTACTGGATTTACAGGATATCCTTTGGTGCATGAATTCTTTTTGTTATTCAAGAAATATGTATTGCCATTCATTCATAACATATGGCTTCATTAGAAACCTTTCCTGATTCTTAAATGGTACCTTCAAACAGACTTGCTCCACTTTGTCCCTTAAACTCAACTGAGATACTTCAAAAAGCCCCCTTCCCTGATTGTATTCAGAGAAAAAAGTTGAATGGATCTTGATCAAAGAATGAGTGCAGACAAAAAGAGATGAGCAAACAAAAGTTTCCATCTGGGTACCTACTCTCAGTAGGTGAACTGTTTCGTTCCACCAACTGAGATATATATCTGTCTATGGAAATCCTTCTTATATGCAAATAAACATAAATTTCCATATGTATGTTTGGAATACAAAAGCACACACGTGTCATATCTTCAACGCCCTATATCTTAGGTACCAAATATACAGAAAAAGTAAACATACCACAAAGAAAACAGATGGGAATCATTACTTATAACTGTAGCCAGAATCAAGGGGGAAAAACCAGCAGGTGGAGCATTCTCTCTGAGAAAATGATCTAGAAATCTGGAAAGAGAAATAATGTTTAAAATTTTGGTCTTAAAATAAATCATGGCTATAACTTCCTCCGGTGTTGGTGTTCTTTCTTTTCTTTTTTTCTTAAACCTGGGTCTTACTGCTTAAAAACTTGAAGCATTTGGCACGCTAAAAATAGTAAACATGAATTGAGTTGTGAGGAAAAGTTAAGGACTCTGTAAAGAACATAGACCTGAGTAAACCGGTTTCCCTCTATATCTCATTAGGTGTCACGCTAACATCATTTTTGCTTATGTTTGATTTAAAGAGAAAATGTCAAAATATGGACAGATAAAGAGAATTCTAATACCAGCTTGTCACTGTGTGGGCTTGGGGACATTCCTCCACTCCCTACATCTCAAATATTAACATTTCTCAACTAAGGTCCTTTGTGTTATAAAATTCTGCCATTGACCGTTAGGGTCGCTGTAGCACAGGATGCCTTTCACCCTTCACAAGAGTTCACGGCCAATGTCTTTTAAACAGTAGATAATTTCTAAGAGAAGCATATAGCAAATTTATGTGGTCATAGTTTTACATGACTCAGGAGCATTCAGATTGAAAAGTCCACATCAGTTGTTAGAAAGGACAAAAGGGTAGCACATAATCATAATAAATGGAAGAAAACAATGCAGAGAAACCATCAATTGAAATGCTCTTGCCCCTCGGTGGTAGAATTTCTTCCTCCTCAGTATGGGGCAGGATTCTTTCTGGAGTGAGGATCTTCTGGCCTATAATCAATCAAACAACTTAGATCAGATAATTTCTTCTTTTCAGCTTTTACACAAAAGGTGCTGGAATATCAAAGTAAAATTCTCATGTTTTATATCTGGCTTTGAAGAAAGGGGGCCTGGTTTTATGACTACCTTGGAAAAGAGGAATTTATTTTGGAAGGCTTGGAGGAGGCCAAATAGGAAGGAAGGTAGGAGCAGGTCAGAGAAGAATTGTTACTTCTAAGGGCCTCATTTTGGGGTATACTTTTTTTTTTTTTTTTTTTGAGCTCCAATATTAGCATTGAACAGTATGCCAAAATTTGAAAAATTGAAAATTAAACTGAAATTGTCCTTAGTATGCTTAACTGTCAATTACTGAGAAAAACGGGAAAAAATGACTGGGGTGAGTAGATCATAGATGAGAAACACACTAAAACCACAGCACAGCTTTGTAGAAGCAATAGACAGAGAAAAACTTGGACAGTTAGGGAGGAATTTTATGGTACAATTTGAGATTGATTAGGACTAGGACTGAAAGGGCCAGGGAGACAGCTCAGTGGGCTAAAGCTTCTGCTTAGGTGAGTGCAGGGGACTGTGGTTCCATCCTTGGTTCTACATGCCACTCCAGATGCCACTCAGGCAGGCTGTGCCAGCCAAAAAAGGAAAAAAAACCAACCAGCCAAACAAAATAAAAGACTAGGACAAAAGAATTTGTGGTATATGGATAAACAAAAAGCTGGATTCTCATATTGGATAAAAGAAAGTATTAAATAAATATTGGAGAGACAGGTACTAGCTTGTATCTTGTTTTGCCAGAACATACAATATAATATTAGTTATCTATGCTGAATAACAAACTATTATAAAACCTGTGTCTTAAAACAATAAACATTTATTACTCCACAACAGGTACCCCAAGAATCTGGAAAAAACATAGTTGGGTGGCTTGGCTCAGGGCTTCTTCTAAGGTTTCAGTGAGCACATCATCTTGGCTTGGTGGGGCTAATGGCTTCAGGAACCTTACCCACTCCTCTGTGAGAAGACCAGAGCTCCTCACTACACTTCAGGTCTCTCTGGAACCTGAAGCAGTGGCCCTGTGACATGCCACTCAACTCTATCTGAGATGTCCAGAACAAGCCAAAGGGAGAAAGAGACACAGGGAAGCAGAAGCCATGTCTATGAGCATAAGAAAAAAGATAAGAAGAAACTGAACACCAGCAATCTTTATGGATCATCTTAAAGGCTGGCTCACACAAAATATGTGTATCTTAGAAAATACTTAGACTATGAATGAGATTCTAGGTATAAATATATAAAAAAGGAGAGAAATATGTTATAGAAGATGTGGTCTAGAGTTTGATTATGCACTTTCCTACATTAGAGGATGGAGTGTCAGTGCACACATATTACTTAGTGTCTTTACAAGTTATCTACACCTTCTGTCAAGAACAATAGGTATTTACATAATGAATCTGCACTCATTGTTAGCTGTGGTTGTGTTTTTGCTACTATGGGTGACAAAAATCTTCTAGTTTGTGAGGTTTTTTTTCTGCTTATGTTTTCCTTAGTAGTACTATCTTCAGTCTGTAGTTGGTATTCAGAAATCTTTGAAGCCGTCTCAACTTTGAGAGGGCTGGCTCAACTACATTAAAATACATTAATCCGTTTAATGTCTTAGGACACACTGAGAGCAGATGGGCAAATGCATAGGCCAGACTGCCCTGCCCAGTGGAATCCCACTTAGGCCTGTGGTGCCACACCTTCCTCCCCCGAAATGCTACTTACAAAGCAGTAATTGATCAACAGTATTGATCAGCAACTAAAATCAATGTTGATTTTTTTCCATTTTGCAAAAACAGTATGTTTAATATATTCTCTGTACTTTTTAAAATCTATTTTATGGCTAAAAGTTTTCTCAAAACGTTTTTGTTTTGATGAGCAAAAGAATAACCTATGTCGTTTAGATCAGGAGTTAGAACACTGTGGCCTAATGGCTACTTCCTTTTCTTTTTTTCTTTGTATAAATCAAGTCTCACTGAAACTCATTCATAAATATTTTCTTACATATGTTTGATGGGAACTCTTGTGCTACAAGGACAGGGTTGACAAGATGTGACACAATCTCTATGGCCTAAAAAACGAAAGCATGCACTATGCGTATGTGACCATATTGCTCTGAGTGTCCATATGCAGATAAATTTGAAGGTTTGGTAGCCTATTGATTAGTTAATTAGATCTCTATGAGAATGATGCCTTATTTTCTCATGTCACACTTCTATAACTTATCATTATATATATTCATTATATGATATTATACAACCTATGTTGATTGATTAATTTCTACTGAGATCTCAATTGCAGTGGTCAATGCTCTATTCTGAAGACTTTGACAAAAATTGAACAGAGACAGATGACAGACTTATTTAATTTTAGAGAAAGATGAAGTAAAAAAGACTAGACATTGTGTTTGAAAATATAGATTTTAAAAAGTCTTAACAAGAAAACTCAGAAAATTGAATTTTACTGATACAAAAGCTCAGTATGTATTTAAGAACAACTGCAGTACAGATTTAGACACTTACTTTAATTGCTATTCACGCATTAAGGGACAGATAATTGAATTCTATGGGTTCTGGGAAGTGGGAGAATTATTATAATGGCATAGCTGTTTTAAAAGGTGAAAAAGAGCAATTTGAAAAAGATCTTGAGACAGACGCAAACCATATAAGCTTCTACCAAACATATACAGTGTGTACATCAAAGTATTCACATCTGACAAGTTCATATTTTGGAATTCATGTTCACTTTTAGATGACATAGTTTTAAAAATATTTAATACACAATAAGAGAAGCTGAATTACATTTACACTATTTTCACTTTATTGTTGTACTCATGGCTGCCAGGGATTATATAATAGTCTTTATGGTGCTAACTACAAAATCTACCTTCCTCATCAAAGTTGGAGATTATAAAACAGTCTTGATGGCTTCTAGCTTCAGAACTGTGTCTTTATCTGAGGTGGACACCATTGGTTTTGTTTTTATAGTCAGTGACTGGATTTCAGGTGAGCAGGCCTGATATAAAGGCTATGATATGAGATTGCAACAAAATCAAGATAAAGGGCTGGGGAGATAGTTCAGGGCCACAAGTGCCTGCCTGGCAAGTGCAAGGTCCTGAGTTCAATTCCTGGTTCCACAAAAAATAAATAAATAAATAAATAAATAAATAAATAAAAATAATAATAATAATAATAATAATAATAATAATAATAAATAAAGGTAAAAAGCATGGATATAGTGGTGTTATACATAAAATCTGATACAAGATGAAAGAACAAAGGCAGTGGCACTACAATATTAATCTTCCCCCAAATTTTCCTGTGCCCCTTTAATCAATAATACTCATTGGATATCTTCCAGGTCATAATACACACCATGGTAAATAGCATTTTGTGATCACTAGGAGTGGGGGGCTTCCTCTGGAAGTTACAGTAAAGACAATTAGAGAGGAATACAATGCTGAACGATTTGGCAGCCCAGCTAAGTAGCAAATGACAAAATGAACTGCAGAGTCTATGCTATAGACGTCTTGTAAGGGGCTCAGAAGTTCAGTCTTGATGCATGTGAAGGACTACCGTGAAGAAAATTGGTGTCACCTAATGTGGCTCTCAAGTTGCTGTTAGGCCTAATGACAGATAGTTGATTCCATTTTTGCACTGAAATAGCACCTGAAAGTTTGCGGTCTCTAGTAACAGATTACATCAGAAGTAAACTTCCTTTCTAAATATTTTGGACCTTGACCGTCACATGCTATCCACCACACACTACCCAACCCTGCGACTATGGTGTAGGGCAGCTATAGACAGTGTGCAAATAAATGAGCATCAATGTGTTCCAAAAATTATTTGCATAACAAGTGACAGGAGGAAAGAAAACAAAAATGAATGAAAGGAGATGAAAGAAGGTGGGAAGGAGGAGGGGAAAGCAGAGAGTAGCAGAGGATTTTTGGAACTATAATTTCACGTATTTTCAGAAATAATTTTATTAAGAAGGGGGTATTTTTAACTTTTCTTCATTTTCATTTGTCTAGTGAATCCAGGCTTTACTCTTAATTCTAAGTAGAAAATAAAAACTAAACATATTTTTGTCAGAGAGGGATGATAGAAAGGAAAAAACAACAGGTAGATGAAAGAGCATTAATTTTTTTTCTCTTAAGCCCAAATTTAAGGGACTAAAATCATTAACCCATTAAAATGGAGAATATGGAAATCATTAAACCTTCAACTACATATAGAAGCCACTAAAAATTTGGCTTTGACTGTATATTGCATACAATCAGAGTTTCATCAATGTCCTGTGGTAGCCCACAGCACAGTGAGGGCAGTGTCTAGTGAGGGACTTGGAGTTCTTGGGCTTCTCCTTGCTGATGACATTTCTTTGTCTCAGGGATGAGATAGCAACTGGGTAAAGTGGCTGGTAGACTGGCAATGTCCTAAAGATGAGGTAAGTGTTATAGAATGTGGGAATTCTCACTGGGGACCTGTGCACAGGCATGACATTCCAAGAAACCTAAAGGAGACCTGTCACACACCTGGGTACCCGGTGACAGGACCGGCCACACTGCAGGAGAAGTGTAAGAGACAAGATCTTGTACATGTAAATAGAGACAATCGACTTCCTCCATTGGTATAGCTTGTTGCCATCTTAGAAGGATCAAGGGAAAAGCAGGAATATCTGAGAGACTGAGCTCCAAAATAAGAGTTCAAGTTACTGAATAAAAGGCATAGTAAGGTGATTCCTGATATGTATGATGAAATGTTTATTATTTCCGATGCCATAAGACATGACAAACACATAAACTGCTCTCAGATGTGCACCTAAGTAACAATCTTACCAAGTTATCAAGTACACGTTATTATTTGCATTTCTCAGATAAATGCAATACGGTGTAGACCACTTAAGAATTCAAGTAAATTGTCTTGTCATGAGCTGTATGATTTCATGATCTTTGCCCTCTTTCATGAGGATATTTTGTGTATTCTGAAGTTGAAGTACCACACAAAGACCTGAGTAAAATTAATATTAAAAGAACTGCCAAAAGATGATAATCTTTCTAGGAGAAAAATGAGATCCCAATTTATCCTTGCTTAAACTTCATAATTTGCGAGTGCTGTAACTTAGCACTGTCTGTAATTACCCAGTGGCCACAGTCCTCCCATGGCTCCAGCACCGTTCTTCACCAGTAAATCTTTGTCTCTGTTTATATTCTTTTTCACACTTTTCACATAGATATCCACTGTGCATAATGAATTTAAAATTTTAAAACTTAAATAATTTTTCAAGTTTTTTAAATTTCCCTTTGGGATTCTGATTAGAATTATATTCGGTATATGTAGATCATTTTTATATACCTATTAATTTTGTTTTTTATTATTTTGATAAATTTTACATGTATCTCCATAAAGATCCAGAGTGTTCCAGTAGGCCAGCTCCTGTGCAATGTGTTACTTCGGTTTTACTGTGTTTGTATCTTATTTTCTAAACCTAGTTGCTTGCTCTAATGCACGGGATGGTTTTGGGTTTTAGAAGTTACTCTTTTATCATAAAAATGTGTTGCCTGCTCCTTATTTATTGCAATTGGCTGCTAATTCTGTGAAGTGTTCTGTGTTTATCAAATTCATAATTGCAACCTTATTTCTTTGTATTCTTTACACCTTTTGTTGCTGTTGGTAGTTTCTAGTGTATATTGAACTGTGGCTATCATGGGATTCATTTGCTTATTGAGTCATTAACACATCTCAAATTTTCTTTGGTACATGTAATATTTACTGTCATGTTTTTAGTATTTTTGCCATTATGAATTCTCTTCAGTTATCTTTTCCTGAGATTAATTTGTCAAAAAATGTTTGTTAACTATCATAAAATGGTTTTTGTCATGCCTGCCTTGATGTTTATATGGCTTTCTCTCTTTAGTTTACAAACATGATCAATGATACTAACAAAGCTATGGTGTAAGAGTTTTGAAATTAAGACTTACTAGTCATTCATTAATTATCTTACTACTATATTTTCTATGTCTATTTAGCATTTTAATTTTTATATTTATTTGAAACTAAGATTTAAATTTTGGAGCTCAGTGAAGTGGCACATTCTTATAATGCTGGCACTCAGAAACGCAGTATTGTCTCCATGTAGGAACGTGGAAGAGTAATAAAATCTAAAAGATGTGATAGGTATTGTGAAAGAGAAAGCATCTGTTCAAAGGGAGGAATAACTGGGATGAGGGAAAGAGAAAAAGGAAGAAGCAAGAGGAAAAACCACACACACATACACACACATACAGATATATCTCTATGTATATATCTGTATATATTTATATATGTATGTATGTGTATATGTTAGCTAACATAATTGCACTGCTAATTTCTATCATTTTATTGAAAGAACAGTTAATGCTTGAACTTTTTTGATCAAGTTTACATGCTTATATCTGGTACTATTGATGCAGGAACAAAAAACTGATCTGGGGTGGATGACCTCCAATAAGGAAACTCTAACTGATACAGGGAAAACTGATTTCTCAACCTGAAAAGTACCTGGGATGAGTTTGTGTTCTCTAAAACTAAAGAATTAATTTTAGGAACAAACAGAGGTGATAAGCAGAATTTATTTATTTATTTATTTATTTATTTATTTATTTATTATTTTATTTTATTTTATTTTTTTATTTTTTTTAATTTTTTTGCAGGACTGGAGATTGAACTCAGGTCACTGCACTTGCCAGGCAAGTACTTATCCTACTGAGGTATTTCCCTGTCCCAGAACATATTTATTGAGGGAAAGAAAGTTCCTGTCCCATAGAGGGATAGGAGGGGGGTCCAGAGTGGGTGTCCCCCAGAAGTGGTCTCTTCCAGGGACTTTTATAGAGGAACACCATGTGGTGAGGCAGGTCTAAGGTGGAAACCATGGAAACTCGCTTAGGTGGGCATGAGGTGGGATAAAACTATGGTCAACCAATGAGGTTACAAGCACCATTGCTCAGATGAGCATTCCTAGGGAAGTATGTGGCTACTTTTTTTTTTTTTTTTTTTTTTTTTTTTTTGTACTGAGGCCTGGTCCACAGCAGGGGTACCTGCCTCTTGTAAAGCTGTATAGTCACCTTGTCTTTCACCTTGTCTCATGAGGACCTGGCCCTGCCTAACTGCCTATAATATTTTTACCTAACTCAGCTGTCTACAACACTATGAACAACTACTTTGAGAATAATATACAAAATAACAACCATTGTTGAATTCTTATCAGCTTGTTTTATGAAATCCTGTATCATTTCTAATGTCTTTTTATTTCATTTTTATTCTCTTTAAAATAAAGAAAAAATAAATTGCAGACAGGGAATACAGAGTTTGAAGCACTGGGGGCTATACAGTGATATCCTGTCTCAAGAAACAAACACAAAACAAAGAAATGGAAAGACATTTTCGCTTCTACTTTTGGAAAAAATTCTGCAACAGGGACTGTGTTCAATTAAAATTAGATGGAGCCACCTCTGAAACTCTTAGCCTAGGTTTTATTTGTTTTATAATTTGAGTGGGTGGGAAAAGTTTTATCATTAATTGTTTTTTCAATCTTGGTGTGTGTGTGTGTGTGTGTGTGTGTGTGTGTGTGTGTGGTTCTGGGTATTGAACCCAGGGCCTTTGCACTGAACTACCTTCTGAGGCCCCCTGAATCTCCCCACCACCCTTTTTGTTCAAGAGAGTTACATTTAATTTCCCCAGATTATGGGCTGGGGAGAAGTTTGGTGGCATAAGTGCCTGTCTGGCAGTTGCAAGGTCTCCAGTCCAATCCTCTGCACAAAAAAAAAAAAAAAATCTTTCTAACCTAAGTTATTTAATAGTGAGTTATTTAACTATAGACATAAGAGTTGCACTTTTCTTTAGTTGTCCCTTTGAGCACTGTAGTTACAGTGTTTTTGCACTGAGGTTTTTGAGTGATGGTGGCCTTAGAAGGGTTTTTAAAATGTCTGAAATGTGTGTGCTCTCTCCTCTGCAGCAGAGTTCTGCATGTCTGTATGTTGGGCCCTCCAATGTGCTCTGCTTCTTTTTTGTCTTCTTGACTCACAGATGTTTGCCTTTATCTACGTCTTTGCATAATTTTGTCACAGGCTGTTTCTCATCTTTGAAGATGGATCTGAATATATGAGGTTGATTATAATCCTTGATTTAGTGCTGTTTTTATCTAGGTATGATATTTCCCTTTCAAGATGTTTTTCTACATAAAACCATCTTTTATATAAAAATGCTAAAATGAATGCCCTAGAATACATTTTATGCCTTCCTGATTCATCATTTTTATATTCCTATGTTCTATTTCCCTGCATTTTTATGTTGTATATTCAAACTTTTAAAAAATTTATAATTCTTGATAATTTAAAACTCAACCCAAAAGTTGAAATTTTAAGTATTCAACTTAACCTATTTACCTTCATGGGATGCACCATCCCACCAGGGAATATTTCCATATTTTGTTTCATATTAGAAAATTTAGTCCATCATCACTTTTTTCCCCTGCTTTTATATCTTGAATGAGATTATGGAATATTGGACTAGGCATACACCTACTTTCTTTTAGCTCAGTGAGAAGCAATATTTGTACCCACAGTGTTTAGAAAAGTTATCATGTCTGCATCTTACACTCTGAACAACTAATATAAAGATAATAATATGCATTGTATTAATTATTGTGGCTATCCTACTAACATGTTTTGAAACTGTCTCATTGTTATGTCTTATTAAAAGTAATAAAATTATTAAAAAGTAAACAAAGTATTAATGATGAAGAATGACAAAAGGATCTTTAGTTGGTAAAGTGTAGGAATTCATATGTCAAAAAATGAAAAAAACATTGAAAATATTTGCTCTAATCAAGACATTAATGGATAAAATTCTAATTTGAAATGTTTTTCTTAAATATGTAAATGTTAATCCCAGCACTTGGGAGGCTGAGACAGGGGGATCGGCGTTAAGACCAGCCTGGGCTACAAAAGTGAGCTCAAGGCCAGCCTGAACTGCATAGCAAGACCCTGTCTCAAAAAGACAAAAAAAAAAAGTAAATGTTGTTGAGAAGTTTGTATTTTTTCTCAAGTGCTGTCTACTTTTGTAGATTTTTTAGAATTTTGTGTAGTGAGAAACATTTCCTAATTACGTTTCTGTGTGTGGAATGTCTTTCCTTTTATTTCTCCTTCAGATTGTCTTCTGATAAATCATCTGAATTTTAGGAGTTGCATATTGAAAAGAGATTTTACAAATTATTTCTTCAAATCTGTGCTACTCCCTGTTTATTATTTTCTTGTCAACTGAGACTTGCATTACACAAAAAGTGATACCTCTGCATAGGCAGAAATCCTTTCAATGTCTCTTGTTTTTTATTTTGCTTTTCGTCCCTTCATCTCTCATTAAAATATTTGACCAGAGAGCTTTAAAATTATTTTTGAAAAAAAAAATTTGATTGCTTTTATTTACCCTTATGAGTACTTACCAGATTTATCTATTTATTTTAAAAGTGCATGTTTTGTTTACACAACCAGCATCTTCAAATTGTCTTTTTCCTTAAATTACTTTTTTGTTATGTTTTTTTATATCACCCTTTGGCTCTCTGAATTCATCCATTTATCTTTATAAATATTATCCCTTTTATGTCTTTTGAGCCTCTCTTTGGTAGATTATCCAATGTGTGTGTTTCTCCTTATTATACATATACCCCTGGGATGCCAGTGTATGATAAATGTCCTTTGACTAACTTGAAGGATTCTTGGGCTAAGTGACTACCTCTAGATAACTAGGCAATCTCAGTGATCAGGGCTATAGGTGAGATAGAGAATCTTTGGCATTGTCATGCAAATTCTGCCATTCCACCTTCTTTCCTATCCCCAATAAACAATCATGTCTTTCATAACATATTTTTTTAAATTTCCTTCATATACTGTTTGAATATTGTAATTTTGACTCTGAATAATTTTACAAGCTAATATATGCTGTCATAAAATATATGCGCAGGGATCAAAAAACATGAAAAGTCTAAGATTTGTACTCGCAAACCAATAAGAAAGTCTGCTACAACTTCACAGATGCTAACAACATATGTGAGACTCCTGCATTGGAGATAAAACTCATTGTCTTGCAGCGTTAGCAGTAGCCAGAATGTCAGTGGCTGGTATTACGCTGGTCCCTCATGCTTCAATTCCTATAGGTAATATGATGAAGCCAGGTGTCTCTGCACATGTGTGAGCCGTGCACAAGAAATTGATTCCAAGGTTAGAAGCCTCAGGTTTCTGGAAAGAGGTGCAAGCAAGTCTGCCTAACTTCTATCCTGCAGGGATACATTATTTCCAAGCAGTCCTACCATCTGAGCATTACTGAGGAACTCTCTGTATTTCAAAACCATCCATTTGCTATATAAGCATACCCCAAAAGATATGATGGCGCAAAAGGCTGTTAAGACATGCCAGAAAAGAAGAGAGGTATGAAGAATTGTTCTCTAGAGTGGGGGACAAACTATTTTAGTACTCAGTTTAAAGAACTCCCCAAAGTATGTAAAGTTCTGGAGCCTCAGTGTATATGCAGTTGCTATACACCCTTTGAAGCTTTGAGTTTTCTACATTTTACTGAGAGTTTAACATTAATTTCTTTATTTTTAATGAAAATAATGCTATTATAGTTTTATTACTCTTCAGAAACATGCAGATTTTCTAAGGTGTAATTTCTATGGTCATAAAATCTTCTAGTTTGGGGCTGGGAGATAGCTCAGCTGTCTACAGTGCCTGCTTAGGCAAACTCAGGCAAGCACAGGGATTGTGGTTTGATCTTCAACACCACATGCAACGCTAACCCCACCCCCAGCACAGGCTGAGCTAGCCAGGGTGCAGGTATAGTGGTGCCCGCCGGTAATCTCAGCCCTGGGGAGGCTGAAAGCAGAGGATCATTATGAGTCTGAACTGCGTAGTGAGACCCTGTAACAACCAAATACATTTTTAAAAAATCCAATTTTGCCAAGTGTCTGTTACCATGCCTATAGAGTAACACTCTGAAAAGAGATCATTATTTAAAAAGTCAAAAATGAGCAAAATAAAATTTTTACCCCTTAAAAGTTTTTCCTTTTAATAAGTGCAAACACTGAAACAAAACTCTGAACAAGGTTGTCATATAAGAATAAGGATTTCAGGACATCAAAGATGTTAGAGGATATCTGCAAATGGAGTTTTAGGTGGACCTGCTCTTGGCGAGCATGGGGCTGAGACCAGAATCCCCTCAGGACAGCAGCAAGGGAAAACAGAAAGGCCTCTGTCAGCTTGCGGACTGGTCTGATGTCTTAGAGTAGAGGCCGGGTCACATGTGTTCTTTTGTATGCTCCACCAAATGGCTTTCTAATTCTATTTTATGCCTGGTTTTTAATAATATGCATGAAATAAGAGGGTGCTTATTTTATAAAATAACCTTAAAGGTAGTATCCATCTTCTTCATCGATGTTAGTTTAGAAAAGTGTCTGAATTGTAAGACGACAAACTTTACATTGAAAATATGTATCTGTTTTTCTATTACAAATCTGAGAAAATTAGAATAATGTAAGTATATCCATCTTACAGTTCAGATAAGACATATGTCAAATCTGTGTGTGTGTGCGTGTGTGTGTGTGTGTGTGTGTGTGCGCGCGCGCGCATTTGTGTATTCAGATAAAGAAACTTTAAGTGGATTCTTTCCCTGATTATTTTGGCATCCCAGAAAGAAAAATGTTAAGGGAAAGCACTTTTTCTCATATTTCAGGTAATGCATTTAAGCCTGCTTTAAGCCTTCGGTAATATGACTACTAAGAAAGACTAACTTTTGTCCTATTTCTTGTCACAGTCTGACAGCCAATAGCCCATATGGCTTAGTTCTTTTTTGTTTATACTGATTACAAGAAAAGGAAGGTGGTGACTATTTTAAAACTGAAAAGGTTTTTCTTTGCATCACCAGTTAGATTTAAGTAGTTTTAAACTATGACTTTTCTTTTTAATTGAATTCATTCTAAAATTAATGTTGATTAAAAGGGGTAATTTACAAATTCAAGCTTTTGTTAGTCACTGTTTTTAAAAATTAAAACCTAATGTTAAGCAAAAATGAATACTAGTACAAATCTGGATACCTGCCTCCATCCTTTCCTACTCATATCAATCGAAGTAAATAGCACATTGCTTCTGCAGCCAAGGAAGAGAGCCATTCTACAATCACTAAACTGTTTCTGCTAGAAATAATACAGCAAAGATCAAAACAGAGACTCCTCAAAACAGCTCCGAGTTTGCCTGATTCAGCAATAACCCATCAGTATCCCCAGGTGTCCTTGGGGATAGGAGATGCGCAGTGGTCCAGCCACACACCACTGGACTTTTTCACTACTGGAGTTCCAAGAGCTCCTGGGGCCCCCTGTTTATATGTCATGTCGTTGTGCTACAGTTAATTCCGGGAATAGCAAAAAGTGTCAGTCGGAAGAGAGAATCACACAGATAACCTTACTGACACAGAAATAGAAATCTGGAAAATGGCTTTAGGGTAAGGACTAAAAAGGAGACAAAACTACATGGAGAGATTACTCGCCTATGAGTAGGGAAGCCTATGAAGCCACAAGGCTTCATCCTCCTCTTAATAAAAGCCCTTGTTCTTTAGCTTGACAGTTTCATGTGTGGGATCAACCTTAGATATC
The DNA here is from genome assembly GCA_004027025.1 of Myocastor coypus. NCBI lineage: Eukaryota > Metazoa > Chordata > Mammalia > Rodentia > Myocastoridae > Myocastor > Myocastor coypus. The sequence continues at coordinate 27,484 of PVJA010013971.1, forward strand.
TAGGAAGAATTTTAGTAATAATGAAGTGAGCAATAAAGAAATATAGGGGCTGGGGAGATAGCTCCATGGCATAAGTGCCTGCCTAGCAAATGCAAGGTCATGAGTTTGAACCCCAGTCCCGCTTAAAAAAAAAAAAAGAATAGAAAAGAAGAAAAGAAGAAAGAAAGAAAGAAAGAAAAAAAGAAAGAAAGAAAGAAAGAAAGAAAGAAAGAAAGAAAGAAAGAAAGAAAGAAAGAGAAATGAAGATCTGGCTGGCAATTCTCTTTCATGGAAAATACCAGATTTGAATATGAAATCTTAATAGTCACTTAAAAAATGAAAATATTCTACAACATGGAGTGAATAGAAGATATTGAAGGGTAAGAAGAAAAGAATTTTCTGTTGATAAACTGAGATTTACTGTATGAGATAGATGGTTACATTATGTACATTTGCTTGGTACTTTCAACATCAATGAAATATGAATCTGGAGAAAAAAGTGAGTATAAAAATGCAATATATTATAAGAAAATTTAAATGGACATGCAGACAAAGAGGAAAAATCTAAAATAAAACTTAAAAATTAGGTTAATATGGAAAAATCATTATTAATTTTAGAGAGTAGCAACAAAAAAGAATAAAAATTAATTATCATTGAAACAACATTAAACACGTAAAATACTTAGAAATAAACTTAACAAAATTGGATAAGTCTCCATTAAATGTTAAATGTACATTTTGAGAGATACTATATAATACCAAAATAAATGGAAATTCACATTATGTTTATGAATTTGATCAATCACTATTATAAATATAGTATAATATTATCCCAATCATAAAACCAGTATCAGGGTTTTTTAAATAAATTCATAAGCTGTTTATAAAATTTGTATAAAACACAAAAATCTTAAATAGTCATAAAACAATTATATAATAGGACAGAGTAGAGAATTCACCCTAAATAAATTCAAACTTTATAGGCTACAGTAATCAAGACAATACTGCATTAGAATAAGGACAGTAGAGCAGTTCAGTGTAAAAGAAGAGGGATTTTAGAAATAGATCTTTCTATATACAGTACAAAATGAAAGCTCTTTGAGATAAGTTATTTTTGACAAAAATAAAATTAGACTTCTCCCTCACAACATGCAAAAAATGAATTCAAGAGATATTATAGATCTAAAATTAAAACCTAGCACTACATGACTTCTACATAAATTATTGGAAAATATATTCATGACTTTGGGAGAAACCGATTTCTCTTAGGAAATCGATTATGCCAATCATTAAAAAAAACTGAACAATTGAACATCACCAAAATTAAAAAGTTTTGCTTATTACGAGGCACCTTTCAGAAGAGGCAAGAGAAAACACATGCATGTATCTCCACTTGCACACATATACACACACTCACACACACCTTTACCACCACTTCTTTCTTTCTTTCTTTCTTTCTTTCTTTCTTTCTTTCTTTCTTTCTTTCTTTCTTTCTTTCTTTCTTTCTTCCTTCCTTTCTTTCTTTCTTTCTTCTTTTTTCTATTTAGGGGAGGGTCTACAGGGTGTTCAGGGTCTCATTACTAGATCGTACCCATAGTGACCCACCTGTCTACAGCCTCCCAAGAGCTAGTATTGCAGGCTCGAGCCACCTCACCCAGTCTCAATTGCCATCTCAGTGCACCTGGAGGGTGAGGCCAGCATGGTAGGCCTGGGGATTGAATTCTGGCCCCTTCTTTAAATCATCAATTCAAGTTCAGGAGAGGAGATTCAGCTTCCTGATGGGCTCAGCTAACAGCACTGCAGGAGTGAGCCAAAGTGGTCACTAGTTCTTTTTTTACATCCTTCTGTCAGGCACACAACTACTAATGAGCATGGAGCCTCAATTCACCTATGCTACTGACCTTTTATGCCAAGTAGAAATTGAAAATTGTTTCTACTTTGGCTGCACTGAGACATGGGAGGAGATGAGGTAGTTTTTTCTTTTGTCTTCTAGGTAGGTAGAAATTATCCAAAATATTTTTTCTTACATTAAGCCATGTGTTCCAATACCTTTGGCTAGAGAAAAACCTTTTCTTGGAGCTTCTATACCATTTCTACTTTCGGTATTTTGAATTTCAAATCTGGTGCAATGCCTGGTCCAACAGAGCAATCAGGAAACCCATGGAGATCACTGCTGTGTCACTCCTCAGTTCTTGGATTGAGTTCTCAATGAGCCCACTCCCTCTTCCACCATTCCTGATCTTCTGGTTCAGATTTACTTTGCTATGTCCAGGGGCTTAGTCATCGTAAGAGGGTACATGAAGAATGTGGCTACTCCATCTTGGCCGGAACTGAAAGCTCTTCATTATAGCCGAAAGCATAAAATAGAATGACCACTTGGGCAAAGGCTTGATAGTTTCACAAAAAAATTCAATATATATTTTATGAGAGGCATATAATTATAACATCCTGGAAATTAAACATATACTTAATGTAGCTATACTTCTCTTAGATATCTAGTCAAAATGGATAAATTACATGCTCCTGACTACATTTGTAGCATCTTTGTTTATCATAGTCTCCAATAAATCAGATGTTCAGGGCCCGGCGGGATGGCTCAGTGGTCTAAAGCGCCTGCTTGGGAATGCTTGGGCGGCTTCAGGGACCGCGGTTCAATCCCCGGCACCACATGCTGTGCCAGCCCTGCCCTTGGGGCGGGCTGAGCCGGCTATAAAAACGAGTGAATAAACAAACAAAGGTTCTGAAACAAGAAAAAATAAAATAAAATAAAATAAAATTCTAAAAAAAAATCAGATGTTCATTAAAAGAGTAAAGGACAAGCAAATTGTGATGTGTTCATAAATAGAATACTATTCTGCACTGTTGAAAAATTACCTCCCTACTGGTATACACAGAGTATTGATGAGTTTATGCAAAAGAAATCTTACTGTATGATTTCATTTACATAAATTTCAAGAAAGTTAAAATGAGCCAATGACAAAGGTGTCAGAATCAGAATGAAGCAACATATGCTGGCTGGAATGGCAAGTAGTTCTCTTGGATCATAGACAAGTTTTGTTTTGTTGGACTACTGACTATAGGATAAATACTTAAAATTTTCAAGTTGCACTAAAGATGCATGCCTGCAAGTACCTTTTACCTTACAGCTTGGGCGGCTTCAGGGACCGCGGTTCAATCCCCGGCACCACATGCTACACCAGCCCTTGGGGTGGGCTGAGCCGGCCATAAAAATGAGTGAATAAACAAACAAAGGTTCTGAAACAAGAAAAAAATAAATTAAATAAATAAAAAAAAAAAGTAATGAATGTGGATCACAAAGAGGAGGGAGAAGAGTGGAACAGCAGGGAGAACCAAGCCCTGAGAGTAACCCTCAGACCTAGTGCTGCCTAGGCCATGCATACCATTCACCTTTTAAACAAAAATCCAGTGGAGAAAAAAAATGTTAGTAATATTTTAAATAAATAACAGAAGACGATGAAGAATTTGTACTTTACTAGAAATTGACAGGCACCAAATCATTCTGTCAGAAAACAAGTAAAGTATAAACAAGTTTTTGATTAAGGACACATCATTTCTATTAGGAAACATAAATTGTCATTAAAAATTGTAAGGACTTTATCCGTATAGTCACCTGACTTTTGAAAAGGACAAAGACAATGTAGTGGAATAATGACAGTCATTCAACCAAAGATCCGGAACAACTGACCATTTACATGATAAAAAGAAGTGAATCCAAACATGCTTACATTCTCAGGAAAAAGTAGAGCCAAAATGATCACAGGACTCTTTGTATCATGTGGAACTTACAAGAAGAAATCTACATGATTTTGGATTGGTGATGACCTTTTAGTAGAATCCCAATTGTACTAAGTGGAATCCCAATAAAAAATTGATAAACCAAGTTTTATTAAAAAATTTTCCTTTGCTCCAAAGGACACTATCAAGAAAGTATGAGGCACTGGGTAGATAAAAATAGTTGTGGATGACACATCGGATAAAAGACCATTAACCAAAATGTACAAAAATCTCTTCAAATTTTGCAATGAAAAAAAATCTAATTAAATAATGGACCAAAAATCTTAATAACCTCACCAAGAAAGACATACAGATGAAAGATAAACATTTAAAAATTTGTCCACATCATCTATCATCAGGGAATTCAAAATTAAAACAATGACAGGATAGATAACAATACTTATCTATTAGAATGTCCCAAATGAAAAACACTGGCAAAACAAAATGCTGGTGAATGTGTGGAACATTTTCATGTGATCCAGAAATTTCATTCCTTGATACTTACCCAAATGGTATCTGCTCAAATGAACTGAAAGTGTCTGTCACACAAACTTGCCCATGGATATGTATAATGGATTTACTTATAATTACTCACAGTTGTCAAAACTTGGACACAATCAATACGTTTTTCAGTGTATGAATGAATAAATAAACTGGTGCACCCAGACAATGATGTACTATTTCATACTGAAAGGAAATGAGCCATTAAAACACAAGGAGAAGCTGGGCGTGGTGGCGCACGCCTATAATCCCAGCACTCAGGAGGCTGAGGCAGGAGGATTGGTGCGAGTTCGAGACCAGCCTGGGCTACAAAAGTGAGCTCAAGGCCAGCCTCAACTGCATAACGAGACCCTGTCTCAAAAAGACAAAATAAATAAATAAATAAATAAATAAATAAAACACAAGGAGACACAGAGAAGCCTTAATTATGTATTATTAAATGAAAGAAACCAATGTGACGAGGTTACCTATGGTGTGATTCTAACTATGTGACATTCTGGTAAAAACAAAACTATGAAGAATATGGAAGAAATAGTGCTTGCCAAGGGTTGTATGGAGGAAGAATTGAGCAGGAGAAGCACAGAGGATTTTTATGGAAGTGAAAGCATTCTGTCTGATACTACAGTGGTGGATACATTGTATCATCTATATCAGAACCAATAAATTGTAAAGTCCATTTACTCAAAGTAATTGAGCTATGGATTTTTAATGACCATGCTTCATTAATTGGAACAAATGAACAACTTTGTTAGCGGAGGTTGGTAACAACTTTATTAGGGAAGGCCATATATATGTGGGGCAGGATTTGCATGAGAAATCTTTGTAATTTTGCTCAGTTTTAATGTGCCTCTAACTAAAACTGCTCTAAAATTGAGTCTATATAAAAATATAGATTTGCTTATGAAGTGAGGAATTAACAGAATATTTTCTGTAACTTTCGACCAAGAGTCACAGGGAAAGAATTGAGAAAAAATCATGATTATTTAGAATTATATCTATTAATAAAAACCCATAAAATCTAATAAGTATTTGATAATCTGACTTGTATTAATATTGTGAAGAATAGTGTATTTATTGAAGGTGAGAACTTTGGCTTGCTCCATTTCATTTCTCAGTGCCTGAAATAATGTACTTGATAAATATTTGTTGATATAGATCACCTTTACTGTATGCTGACCGGATATTGGAAAAATGATGAATAAAAATACTAATGCTTAAAGCTGGATCATACATATTGGGAGAGGTGGTGTCTTAGTTACTTTGCACTCGTTGCTGGGACAAATACCTGACGCTCAAATTGAAGGAAGGAACGGTTTATTTAGCTCACAGTTACTACAGGTTTCAGTCCATATTTGACTGGCCCAAGGCTGAGTGGAACAGGGCAGAGAACATCCAGTTCATGGCAGCAAAACAGCAACAATCATGACAGAGGCAACTGACCAACCAGGGCAACAGAGTAACAACTCTAGTCTGTCTCTCTTTAAATCACATCAGGCTCTATGCCTTAGCCTATTTTCTCAGGCCACACCCATGGTCTCAGCAGTACTCAGACCCAACAGTAGTAAAACACGTAATCCCAGTGGATCATGGATCAAGTCTCAAGCTCTAGAGGTCCCTGCCCATGATTGCATGAGGGTTTGGGGGGACAATTAGACATAAACCATAACAGGTGGGAAAATGAAGGATTTTATAATTCACTGATTAGCTTTTAAGTAATCCAAAGTTAGTGAACTTTAAGAGCTTCAATGTCAGGTATTTCCACAGTTTGCAAACTTCTGAAGGAAGTTAAATTGTTTTTGCTGTTATTTATTTTGGGTATGGTGAAATTAATGTCGTCCAATAAAGCTGTGACTAGGTCAATATAGCCAACATGATATGTTATCCCCTAATCTTAATGATTTGTTTGGAAAATATTGGAATGAAAAGACAATCATCATTGGATTGCTGTTTTGATTGAGGGTACAGAAAGGAGGTGAATGAGGGCATAGTTGAGGATCGCCGATAAAATCTATTATGCTAAAACTTCTTTGATAGTATTGTCTCTGATTAATCTCTGGTATTAAGATAAATCTTTAGCTTGATTATAGTTGTTTCTTGGATATTGTGAAATGGAAATAAACTAGTGGAACCGATTTAAGATCTCCATGTGTCTAGGCTCAAAGCACTTTTGGCCAGAGGAAATAAGTTTTGCACAGTGGCATCTTTCAGGAAACAGTCACTCACATATTATGAATCTCCAGATGTTTAGCATTTGTGAATATTTTAAAAATGAAAACGACCATCTGTGCTTCTTACCCTCAATCAGTGTATCGCCAACATCTGGCATTCTCAGGCTATCTCTGGGGCTTTGTTCACTTAAGTGGGGTGAAGATGAAGGGAACTGAATTCTTCTCTTCCTTGCTTTATTGGCACTAAGACTTACATTTTTCCCTGCCATGTACCTTTTTTTCTGCATGGCATAATGTTCAAGACTATCATTATTATCTATTAGTCCATGAAGGATGTTAAAATACATTGCCATGAATTGAGTGGCCTAAGCAACAGTTCTGGAGGACAGACAACTCAGATGAGGGTGCTGGTGGGATTCGTTCCTCCTAGAGCCTCTCTCCTTGGCTCACAGACCATCTTCTGGCTGTCTTCACACTTTTTTTTTTTTTTTTTTTTTTTTGCCTCTATACACTTCTGTTAACATTTTATTTTGATATTGTGTTAGAACCTGCCCTAATGACCTCATTTAAACTTAAACTCTTCCTCAGAGACCCTCTCTCCAGTCTCATTATGAGGTATCAGGACTTCGATGTAAGATTTTAGGAGGGCACAATTTAACCCATATTGTAATTTTAACATTCATTTTGAGGTCTAAAAGTCTAGTTTTGGTTGAATAATTAGGAGCCAATTCTGGTGTTATAAATGAGGTCCACATCTGTTGGTTCTCAAAATATTGAGGATCTCTGTTCCATTACTTCTCACTTAAAGTGGCATCAAAAAGAGCAACGAGTGGTATTATTTAGAGAGTGGCATGTATGCGTAGTTTTGATTGCACTTTGACAAAGGTTGTGGTTAAAATATTTCCGAAGTACGCCATTGAGATTTTTAAGAAGAGTATAATCAAGGTGAATTACAGAACAGCAGAGAGGTCAGTGAAAGAGAAGTGAACATAACTTTTCAGTTGAGAAAATAAGCTGATGCCCAGAAATAGTATGATAGCTTTGTATTAATTTGTTCATTCTGTCATTCAGCAAGTCTGTATAATGTGCTGAGCAGTGAAGCAGATGCAGAGCAGAGAAAGAGCAACCAGAAAGCTTCTGTTTTCTAGTTTTGCAGTATTTGTAGGGAGGAGAAGGAAACATCAAGTAGAGATTCTAATATCACTTGGCATTAGTAAGAGTATAACTGGAATATTGAGGGTGATGAACCACATTTTAACTCATTGGTAGAATTTCTCTGTTGAAGAGGACATATATGATGAGAAGCTGGAAAAAGAATTCTAAAATTGAGAGAATATGCAAAGGTGGAGTACTGAAAAAAAACTTGATATATGAGTGGAAACTGGAAGAAGCTATTCAGTGATGCATGAGCATTGCCCAAAAGAGGAAAAGAAGTCAGCAGTCAAGTAGGTTTTCCAATCTGCACTACTTCCTATAACATCAAAGGAAGTTTAACCCCTATGGTCACAGGGCATGTGAACATATATAACACAGAAATCAGAAACTCAGCTTTACTTGTATTTAATCCTCATGTAAGCTTTTCCTCATGTCCAACCTGTCATCAAATTTTGCTAATTTTCCTTTCTGAATTATTTCTTATAGACATTTGTTTCAGTCCAATCTTATTTGGGATGCGAGATTACTGATCTTCCCTCTGTTGATTATTAGAGGTCTTCAACTATTTTTCCTACGTTTTTGTCCTGACTCCCTCATCACTAACTTTGATATGGCCACACAAGTTCTAGGGACCACATGCACCTGGCCACATTGTGTAGATCATTCTTGCCTACAGGACACAACTAAACTCATTAGATGTACTTCTAGGAGTAATAGCCATATGATAATTGAACTCCAGGAAATGAACGTGATCTTCTAGGGATAAATTGAGCAAGAACAAGAGGAAAAACTGAGCATGTAACCTTGAGGGATATCAATGACAGGCTATAAAAGAGTTTTTTAAAAAGCTATAAGAAAGATGAGAAATTGGCATAGTCACAGAAGCCTAGTCTGAAGGATTTTAAGAAAATTTGGTGATTAATGGTGTCAAGTTAAGGTGAAAACCAAATATACTTTTTGGGTTTGACATGTCAAAAGTCGCTAGCCCTATAGAAAACAATGATGTGATCATGACTATTAGCTTTAAGGAGATAGAAAATTAGCGGTAAGTGCAAAAGTGGAGCAAGAGTCTGAAATAGTCTGTATGGCTCTTCCTGGCAAAAGGGTTAAGACTTCCTTGTCCATTCATGTTCTTCTAAGCTTTGGATGTCTGTAAACATTAAAAGAGGTGCAGGTTACATAGTATATTATCATGCAATGATTACTTTATTGGAAGATGGAATGGTATCACACACAAAATCTGGAAAGCGAAGCCAGATGAAGACAATTAATGATGACTTTAAAAGATGGAAAACAAAGGGAAATTATGCCATTTACAAGATTTTTCCAAATGGAAAAAAAAAGATTAATAAAAACTCAGGCTCTGAGCACTATGATTTTCATACTCATAAAAAGTAATGAATATGAAATTGTGTCACACATAAATTTTCAGTGTATGTAGGAAGTGTAGTTATTAATGTTTGATACATAAGTAATGCAAAAATTTTAATTAATAAAAATAAATCTCTTAACAGAAGTTCTTGCAAAATGAGATGCAAACAGAAAGTAAGTGTCCATGAAACTCAGTAATTGAGGCAATGCTGCTTTTGGCACCACTTGTTCCATGAGTTGGTGTTGACACCTCTGTATAAACAGCCCTCATATTATTCTTGTTGTAATTTTTCTGTAATGAGGTACTCCCCAAAAATTCTCTGATCCATTTCTAGGGAATAATCAGATGCATGTTACTGTAGTAACACTATACGAAGACCTCAGAAATATGTGTGATGTTAAAGTCTAATGTAATCATATTTAAACTTAGATAATTAAAAATAACTAGTCAACCTTTCCTATATTCTTGTCTTCACTCAAGTCTTAGGGATCTGATAAGCTTTAGAAGTCATAAGCTACTAAGCTAGATCTGCAAAAGGAGGTTAAAGATGTTACCCCTTCTTTAAGTTACATTGAATCATCTAAAAAGTGTAAAGCATCTAATGAGGGCATGTTTGGTGTAATGTATGTCAGTGACATAAGATATACTTTTCAAAACTTTGGATTAATCAGTATTTCTGGTTATGTTGATCTATGTAATTTAAGGGAGTGATTAATTGAGAGAGACATCAAGGGCATTGTATGCGCTAATGTATAGAAATGAAAACCGAAGTGTTTACTTAGGAAGATGGACGTTGACGACCTTATTTTAAAGAACTGGCTACTATATTTATTTTTCCTTCTTAGTTATCAACTCAGTTTATTTATATTTCTTTATGTAGAAATGGAACTCTAGAGTAAACATCTTAGTGAAATGAAGAAAACTTCTCTGAGACTGTTAAACAGACTACAAGACATAGATTCATCCTATATGTAAATATCTCTACACCTATATAAAGTTACTTAAGATTTTAAACTACAGTACTGATACAATGAGAATTAATATATACATTACTTACTTCAGATTAGAACCAAATCTACTATTTATAGTTATTTTTTTGTTAATCTTTGAGTTTAAACTAAAAGGTCATGCTCTTTTTTAAGTTTTAAAGCTCTCAGTTTGTAGTGACATGATTTAAAGTTAGTGTCAACTAATTTATCAAAACCTCCACTTTTGGGGTAGTCATGTATTACCACCCAGTATAAATTTTGAGTCTACCAACAGTTTTGATTAGAGGGTGAATCAGAAATGCATGTTAATTTAGTCTCCAGTGCCAATTGTCCATGTACCTATTAGTAGGAAACAGTAACCAGAGCCCTCAGAGTGAAAACACTAGCAGTGAAATTTCTTACTTCAGTGAGTCACAGAAGAAAATCTTTGTCTTTCACATTAACTTCAGATTAGCGTGGCTTTACTGTTAAGTGCTGTATTGTCAAGTTCATTGTTTGCTGCCTTTTCCTAGAAAATTCAAAAATCAAACTTGTGAAGGGTCACTTTGGAAATAAAGTATGCCAGTCAGTTTTACCTGTGGAATGAGTTCCCAGATGAGGCCAGGCTCTTTCCCAGTGTCAGGGACATAAGGAAATCATGGGGTGTGATCCCCTGTAGCTATAATCCATGTCCAGCACTTTCCAAGTGAGGAACAATATTATCGACCCTTACAACTGTCAGTGTGCCACATATCATTTTGCACTGCCTTTGTATTAATTCATAATTGAGCGAATACAACGTTTCTGAATCAAACACTGTTTTTCCTCTTTTACCCATGGGAACCCAAGGCTCTGAGATGTCAAACAACTCACTCCACATCACATGGCCTGTGGAAGTGTAATCAGAATTTGGATCTTAGTAGCCTCAATTTTTTTAAACAAAGATTTTGTGATTGTTTCTATTTTTGTACTTCTTTTATGCCATTTTTAAATATTTAGACAACCTAGCCCACTTCTATTTTTATGAATTTAAAAATCTGTCTTTAGAGTTTACTGTAGTCTTGTCCTGTTAAATGTCTCAAACATTAATTTTAAAGTACAGCAATTGTGAGAGATGTTTAAATTCAAGTGTTGTAAATAAATATGCTAGTAATGATTATCAAAATGATGTTACTGACATAAAAATCTAAGGCCCTTAATTCCTTTAGAGATGTAGTTTGTTCAGTCGTTAGACTCTCCTTATTCTTCCTTTTTCTCCTTCTAGACATAAGATGTATTCCAAAGAATGAATACCTACAACTGTTTCTAAAAGTTCAAAGTAAAGATAAAGTTAAGACCTACTAAGACCTCATGCCTGTTGGCCCTGCTCCCAGGACAAGATAAGCTGGCCACAGAGTCCAGGAGTGATGGCGCATGCCTGTAATCCCAGCTCTGGGGAGGCTGAAAACAGGAGGATCACTATGTATTGGAGCTGCATAGTGAGACCCAGTACCAAATACATAACAAATATGTACCAAATACATAACAACAACAACAAAAAACAAAACAAAACAAAACAAAAACTATTAAGAAATTTTTAAAAAACAGTCTTTAGCTTGAAAGCATTTTCTGCATGGATGGGAGTTGAAAGGACATGTCAGGAAAAGAAAAAAGATGCTTCACACCTATGTGGCATTTCTCAATGACAGATGAATGAGTAAATGTACATAACATTAGATCCTGATGCCAAGCAATAAAGTATAACAATAAATACCATAGGTAGTGTTTCATTGATGTTAAGTGGAAAAAAAAATGATTAGTAAGAGCTATGGTGATAAAAAAAAGTCTTCATGTAGCAGTTGTGCTTGAGCTGAAGTTACATAAGGCTGTATTTTCACTAGGAAATAAATCGTTAAGGGCTTTGCAGGTGAGAAAAACTGGAATGAGAATATTCACACTATAATAATAACGAGGTACATAGGTAGCACATTTGTCATGAACAATATGGATAATACTTTGTCACTGAACCAAAGCATTCCTATTTTAAATTGTTTTGATTTTGTTGTTACCAACTAGTCATGTCTGATCAGCTTTATGTTCCAAAGTTAAATTATTTGAGGACAAAGAAATGCATTCATCTTAAAGAACTATGATGGGAGAAAGGTATTTTCTTTCCTTCTTTCTTTTTTTATTTTGAAAAAGGTATTTTTTAAATTCCTAAAATCCCCCCTTTTCATTTCCAAAATGGAGCTCTCAGAGATTTAATCATGGAGCAGAGCCACAGTGAAAAATAGGGATGTAAAGAACTTACTCAGCTAATACCAAGTGTAAGAGAAAAGCCCTTGCAAACCTAGGTAGTTGAAAAATAGGTAGAAAGACAAATTAGGTCAGAGAACTCCTGGTTTTGTGGAGCTCAGAAATGTCAAGACAGGTGAGGTATACAGAAAAAGATGAAGAATCATTACTGAAAAATCACTTGCAAATTGATCAAAACCTAGGGCCTTGGGCCTGTGGGGTTTTATTGTACATGCATAAAGAGCAGAAGCATGGAGTGCCGAGGGAGTGAGCGAGTGGTCCTGGGAGGTCTTCTACAGTGTGTGGTGCATGCTTGCATGACTTGAGTGAGCCCTGCCCACAGCAGCTACATACCCTGTGTGGACATGGGCACAGCAGTGGGGCTGCCATGGTTAGGATGGGCTGTCTCAGTCTAGGACAGAGTCCAGGCTGGGACTGTGAGGGTCTGCGAGGAAGCCCAGAACTGCACTGGTGATTAAAGGGTGGATCAGGAAGTTCCCGAACTTGCCAAAAACAAGCTTTATTCATCTGTCTTTGCCAGGACCGTTGAGTAACTTGAAGGACCTGAGGACATCTGGCTTCCCAAAACTTGATGGGAGAAATGTAATTCTGCTAAGGATTTTGAACCCAAATTTGACTTCATTTCTGTCCAACCAGAGGCCAAGTTTGCTGAAAAACAGAATGTGAGCCAAGGCACAGAATAAGTAAATTTCAATGCCAAAGTTAGGCGTTCATTGTCGTCATCACCATCATCAGCTTTTAAGCTTTTGAATGTTTCCCATTACACAGTGAGATCAAGATTTGAGAATGAAGCTGGATTGTGTATGGACAATAAATGCCATCACATTTCTTGACCTGTCCTACTTCTAATTAGATTTGCATCACTTTGCTAAGTAGTTGGGAGACAATGAATAAAATCAAGCATCGCAGGGAGGAGGTTGTGTTATGAAGCAGCGATCCATAGAATCAGAAATATATAAATATTTGTCCAGATGTGGGAAGCATCAACCTACTAACTTTATTTAGGGAGATATATTTGATATATTTTACAAGAAAATGTGTTCTTTATAATTGCAAGAGTTTCTGAAGATGAATTCCAGAAGGAATTCTGGATGAGTGATGCATGTTCTTCTGGCTGTGGCTCTATCTAAACTGTGGACATAGTCCATCTGGGGACTCTGGGCTAGGATAGAAAGGAACAAATGGACCCATGTGGTTCTTTGTTACTGTACTGTAGTGTGTGTGTGTGTGTGTGTGTGTGTGTGTGTGTGTTGTGTCCGTCTTCCGTGAAAGGCTGCTACAGGATGGCTCCACTTTTTGTTACAATGTGTTTGTGAGAACTACATGTTGAATCTGAGACTCATAAAATAAATCATATTTTCCTAACCAAATGATATTCTAGTTGTGGTTGAGTTTAAGACACAGCATCAAATAAACCATAGTTGTAATTAACAGCACAGCACAAATGGAAAAATTCAGCTTGCACAAACTTTTAAAACAATTTAAAAGAAATAGCATTATGAATTTGACAAAAAAAAAAAAAAAAAAAACACCTACTAGACTTCTATATCATAAAGTTAGATAAATGACAGGGTTTTAAATATTCATATTTATAGTTTTCTTACCATCTTGAAACCAGGAAAAATAATTTAAGGAGCAATTGCAATGATCACAGATCTGAAAATAAGGTAGTTGGGAATTTTAACTATTTTCTATGTAAGTCTCAACTGATCTCTAATTTTGGTTACTAAGTATAAAACTACTTAGTAAAGTAATTCTTTAGAACTTCACTAGGAATTTCATTCTGAGTAATTTGGAGGAAAGAGAAAATTGCTTAAATGTTGCATTTATCTATAGCTGGATAATAAATTACTATCTACCTAGTAGTTTGAAACAATCTTATCTCCCAGTTTCCATGGGCCAGGAACCTGGGTATAACTAAAATAAAGTCTCTAATTTATACAGTTACAATGAAGCTGTCAACCAGGGGACATGAGTCTTTTTTGAAGCTTGACTATAGAAAGATCTGCCTCTAAAGTCACAGGATTTTTCCCAGAATTCAGTTCCTCAGAGACTGCTGGGCTGTGGGCTTGAGTGCCCAGCTGACTATTTCATCCCTTGACTAAAACATTCTAGTCAACATATGATAGTTTTCCTGTAAAACTCCAATATTAGCAACTAGTATCTCACATGTGGAGCTAACTAAATATAACTTTATTAAAACATAGAAGATAAACACTATTATGTTAATCTGTGTAACATGAGAAACATTTGTTGAAAGCACTTATTTTATATATATATAAACATTTAGCTTCAAGTTTGAAAAAAATTCACTTCGAATCCTATCTCCTCCAATTGATACTTGTATACTTTGAAGAAATCCTTTAAACTTTATAGGTGACCTTATCTAAAACATATCTCGGGCCCAGCGGGATGGCTCAGTGGTCTAAAGCACCTGCTTGGGAAAGCTTGGGAGGCTTCAGGGACCATGGTTCGATCCCTGGCACCACATGCTGCGTCAGCCCTGCCCTCAGGGCGGGCTGAGCCGGCCATAAAAATGAGTGAATAAACAAACAAAGGTTCTGAAACAAGAAAAATAAAATAAAATAAAAATAAAAACTTCTTAAAATAAATAAATAAAATATATCTCATCTATAAGATGGCGATAATAGTAACATATATATCATGGTGCTGGGATGATTTATTTACTCATTTTTTTAAGTATATAAGTAGTGAACACCTGTATTGCCTGCCCTCCTAGGAATATAGCAGTGAATTAAATAAATGAACTGTAAGTATGTAATGCAACTGTAGGAGATAATGTATGTTATACGGATAAAAATAAAGTACAGAGGTCAATAGATGGATACACTATGGTCTTTTAGAAGAGGCGAGGAAGTCCATTCTTACATGGCACTATTTGAGCACACACCTGAATGAAGGGAGAGAGCACAGAATAGAATATTTTAGGAAAGTGCTTCCCAGGTTGAGGACAAAAGAGTGCAGAGGTCTAAGGACATTAACAGTCTTGGCTGGGTATTTAGTGCTGCTAGGGCTACTCTATAGAGAAAATCTATTATCCAGCAAACCAATATATTTATGTATTTTCTACTTTTTAAATCCCCGATCATTTTTAAGAGACTCACAAAACTCTCTAACATAGGAAGTGAGATGATACCCTTAGGTGATAGTGTGCCACATGTCATGTTATTGAAGAACACTTCTGTAGAGGCAGTTGTCCAAGAAAATGAAACAAAGTTGGAAACGGTCTTATAAAATTTCACTTCGGGTAGCAAAGCTTTGCGGCTTGAAGTGGAAGGGATGAAAACAGCGTATGAATTCCAAGAAAACAGCATCAAATGGAAAGTGAATTTACAATGTGCCAGACAGGGTGGCCGCATCTCGTGGCATGTGGCTGGTGTCTCAGGGACCGGAAAGGTGTGTCCCATGCTGCCTCTGGCCTGTGGCACACCGCAGGGGAGAGTGAGCTGGCAACCACAGCTAAAGCACATCAGCAGCAATTTTTGCACAGTGCAAGCCATGATCTTCTTCTGCTTTTTTTTTTTTTTTTTTCCAGAGCTGACTTTAAGTTTATCCTAAAAGGTTGAATATAAAAGAAAAAAAGGAGGAAGTTTTATGGGAGATAGTGCAGGTACTTCAGATCATATTTTAGACCACTTTCAGATTGACATATTGGATTTAGAGTCCACATAAATGTGACTCATATAATGATATGCTTTTTGTTTTTTTCAGTTTATGTGTATAAATATATGTATATATATACAAATTTATATAAATATATATTTATTGGTTAAATTTTCTTAATTGAAGCTATTGAGTGAGGTGTTGAAAATGTCCATACGATACTCCAAAATTCAGATATATATTTTCCAAATATTTTGCTTTAAAGTTTTTAGAAGAAAGAAGTATTTAAAAATCTATACGCAATAAGAAAGATAGAGGGTAGAAAAGTATGAAATGAATGAAATGGAGGACAGTTGAAGCAAAGGAAGTTTACAGATTCAAAGATCCACTGAAGAAAATATAAAACCAAAGCTCAGACTTTAAGCTATTATAAAGATGAAATAAAGAGAAGAAAAGGGAATAGAGAATGGATGAAAAATGTCAATCATCTAAGCCTCACTATTTTTGAAATCCAAGAAAAAAAAATGGACTAATACTAACTCCTAAGTTTATATCCAGTCTTATCTATTTAACTTTGGATTTTTCTGACACACATTTAACAAAATGTAAGCAGTCAACTTGCTAAAGATAATCTCAGAATATGAAGACAGAAAATTTAACTGCTAACACTGAGATAGTAATAGGATACTGTAGGAAAGTATTACACTTTCTCCAAAGAGCTTATTTTCAGTTAGTATGTTTTACAACTTAATACAAAGTATTTGCTCAAGCTGGTTGTAGTAGCACATCCCAGCTCTACAGGAGCTTAAGAGAGGAGAATCTCAAACTCCAGCGTACTTTGCGCAGCTTCCAGAGAACCTGTCTCAAAACAAAAATAAAAAATCTGAGGACTTGGTTCAGTGTGAAGGCCCTGAGTTATTACCTAGTACCAAATTGCACTTAATATATTTTTTTTTTTTTTGGTGGGACTGGGGTTCAAACTCACGACCTTGCACTTGCCCAGCAGGCACTTGTGCCTCGGAGCCATCTCCCCAGCTCCTTGCACTTAATATTTATGGAAATTAAATTTAGCATTCATGGTCATCATAACAAATTCATAGTGCGAATAAGAACTTCTCAAGATAGGATTTTTTTTTTTTAAGAAAATATTTCATGGGGTAAAAAACAAACAAACTAGTTTAGAAACAAATAAAAATATTATAAGTTTAATGTGTTATCTTCAGTGGCTGAAATAATGTACAATAAAGCTCATAAACTGTACCATATCACACCTTAGGAATGCCAGGAACTCTCAGAAAAAGTAATTTAACTATTGAAAGACATTCCCTGTGAGTCCTTCAGCCAGAGCTACACCCAAAGGAAATTAAATTTTACTAAATACCTTTGAACATGGTAATTAAAATAATAAGTTTTTTATTAGATCTTGCAAATTTGTAAAACAACCTGCACATTTCACTCCTTAATTAATAAGTCACCTAATTCTCATGATTTTTAGATTATCAGCCTTTCCTCCTGACTACCAAGACACCATCCTGACTCCCATCAGGATTCAATATTTTGCCTGGAGTTCCTGGCTCTCTTTTCCATTTTCTAGCATATTCCAAACTCCATCATTCTTAAATCTCCTATCTGTGCCCTCTTTCAACCATCATCAGATTAAGTCCCTGACCTAGTCCTCTGGCATTCATTTTGTACTTCTGTGTTGGTTGCAACGTATGTTCACTGGTATCTCAGTTACCCTGGGTGGGTCCATTTCTATAACTCTACCCTGACAAGAGTTCATGTGTCAGAATTTCAGATTTTTTTAATTGAAAAAGAATTGCTTATGATCTAATCTCTTACAAGCCTTCAGAGAATAACAAAACTTTCAGGAAACAAAAGTTAGTCTTTTGGGTGTACACACTATAAGGTTGCTTAAGTGTATGGTGGGTGAAAGTTAAAAGCCAAATATAGATGCAACCTTATACAGAAGCTGGGCTTTCAGTAGCATTTCTATTTGAATTTGCTAGAGGAACTGATATTTTCTTCCATACTGGAAGAAGAAAACCACTCTCCAGAAATTTTAATTTTTATGACTAACGGAAGAGTCTTCATAATTCACCTAATTATGGGTTCAAGGAGCACAAATCTTCTGATTTATTTGCAATCTAAGCAAACAAATTCTAGGTCATAACATTTTACAAAATTTTGGTCAGAATGTGGCTATTGATGGTTACAGTAAAAGAAATTATACAGAGACTGGTAACTAACAAAAAGTATCTTAAGTTTCTTGTTCTTTCTATTAACAATAGAGACATAGAAAACATAAAAAATTAAATTTGGAGAAACATTTTCCTCAGCTTATGTGTCTAATCAGTTTGCTTTTTGTTGATTGATGCCATGTGGTTATCACTCTTACATTATCAGAATGAGAAGCTTCAACAAAGCTTTTGAATTCCACAAGACTTTTATCTCAAATTTTAATTTAAATCTACCATTAATCTAAAAATCAAACTAATGAAAAATAAAAATGTATAACCTGTTATTTTCATATCCATCATTTTGTGCTTAGTTATGAACTTTATTTTTATAAACACTTAGAAAAATCCTAAGTTCATATTTGAGATATGATGATAAAAACAAAGAAGCAATAAAAGCAAGGTCATAACATCCTTCCTCCATTTTTCACTCAGTATATGTCACAGAAAATGGAATTATGCTTCATTTTCCACTTTTTTCTTTCAAAACACTTTTTACTGAAATATAGCTATCTCACATTACAGAGAGGTTTCATATATATTTTATTTAAACTTGTCTAATTTCTGATGTATTTTCTTAACATTTTGCTTTATTTTTAATAATTCACTAAGAATCCATAACATCTGCTTAAAACATCTGACCAAGTCAGTTTTATCGATGTAAATCAACAAACCAATCGTGATATAGGGGAAACCTGCCATATAATTTTTGTGTAACTCATCCCTGTATCACTGTGAAGGAACTTATATTTGGAAAGCTTTTAATATTTGTTATATAGTTCCTTGAAACAGATGTGAAAATTCACTCATCTCCCACGTTGTCTAGTTCAAACAGCTGTAAATTATTTTATGTATTATACTTGTATGAAATGAAAGTTCTGGGATTGTTTCATCTAGGCAGATGTTATTTTCTTAAATCAAAACACTTCTCTACTTGATTAGGTCTTGGCTATTTACCATTGTGCAAGGATAAAATGCTCGCATCTTCAGTCATAAATCTGTTCATTTTTTTAAACAGTATTCTGTGACTCACAAGGTGCAGCAGTTTTACAGCCTGCCTTTAAAGATAAATCGCTGCTTCGAGTTTCTGTTGTGAAAAGACAAAAACGGAGCACTCTGAAAGTTTTTAAAGTCTTAAGTATAATGTTCTTATAGCTTATTCATTTTACTTGTAAAGAAAGTTAGACTCAAGAAATATCACTGTTTTAAAGCAGTGTTATTGCTTTATCTACTGGGATGATAATTGTATCAGATTTCTCAGCCAGATGGTCTACAGCTCTACTCTCAACTCATTCTCTACCTCCACACGCATCCCACTACTGCCTACCCAACAGCCATCTGGGAATCGTGCAGATGGCACATGCTAAACGGAAGGTACATCTTTCCCTACCCTCTTTAAAAGTGATAATGTGCAGAAACTTCAGACTTCACATTCAAACATTTGCTACATCTTAGTGATGCTTTCTCTGAAATCACTTCCAAAATATTTCTTGTATTTCTTTCGCTTCTGCCACTCCTCCCTTCTCCCAGGCCTTCAAAAAATTATATATATATATATATATATATATATATATATATATATAATATATATACATATAATATATAATATATATATATGGACTAATGTATGATCTATTTTAGAAAATGTCCCATGTGCAGCTGAGAAGAATGTGTATGAATAAGGAAATATGAAGTCTGTATCAGTAATTCATATATATATAATATATATATTATATATTATATATATTATATATATATTACATATATATATATGAATTACTGATACAGACTTCATATATATAATATATATATTATATATTATATATATTATATATATATTACATATATATATATGAATTACTGATACAGACTTCATATTTCCTTATTCATACACATTCTTCTCAGCTGCACATGGGACATTTTCTAAAATAGATCATATATTAGTCCATAGATCGTGCTTAAGTAGATGCAAGAAAACAGAAATTATCCCATGCATATTATCTGACGACAGTGCAATCAAATTGGAAATAATGACAGAAGAAACCATAGGAATTCCAGGACTACATGGAAACTAAACAGCACTCTTCTCAACAACCAATGGGTCACAGATAAAATTAAAGAAGAAATAAAAGAGTATCTATTTCATGAAAATTCAAACACAACCTACCGGAATTTGTGGGATGCAATGAAAGCAGTTCTCAGAGGGAAATTCATAGCTCTGAACTCACACATTAAGAAAACAGAACGGGAACAAATAAACAATCTTACACAACACTTAAACCGATTAGAAGCGGAAGAATAAACGAAATCCAAAGCCCGAAGGCGGGAGGAAATTATAAAGATTAGAGCAGAAATGAATTCAATTGAGACAAAGAAAACAATATAAAGAATTAATAAATCCAAAAGCTGGTTCTTTGAAAGATTACATAAGATTGATAAGCCCCTAGCTAACCTCATCAAAAAGAGGAAAGAAAGGACTCAAATTCAAGCAATAAGGAATGAAAAGGGTGAAATTACTACAGAACCAGCAGAGATACAGAGAATCATAAATAGTTGCTTTGAGAATCTCTACTCTCACAGAATTGAAGCCACAGATGAAATGGACAGATTCCTAGAAAGGTACAAATTACCAAAACTGAATCAAGAAGATATTACAATTCTCAACAACCCAATAACAGCCAATGAAATACAAAATGTAATAAAAAGAAAAGTCCGGGACCCGGTGGATTCACCTCTTAATTCTACAAGAAATTTAGAGAAGACATAACCCCAATACTCCTCAAACTCTTCAATGAGATTGAAAAAGAAG
>PVJA010013972.1:0-48360 GCA_004027025.1 Myocastor coypus
GAAAGGTTAATGTTTAATTGTTTGATCAATCTTATATACCTATATGTATTAATCTAAACTGATCTGATAATGAAAATATGTAATATAACCACTGTTAAATTTAAACAGTAAAAAAATTGAAAAAAAAAAAAAAAAGAAAGGCCACAGGATGGAGAAGGAGGCCAACCTGAACCACAGTGAGTTCGAAGTCAGCCCAGGCTACATAAGGAGACTCAAAAAACAGAAGATAGGAGACGTTTGTACTTTTCTCTCTTTTTTTTTTTTCTGTTCCCTTTTTCTTTTCCTTCTTCCTTCCTTTCCTCTCCTCGCCTTTCTTTTTTCCTTTGCTTTCAGTGGAGCTGGCTGAGTCGTGGCTCTAACTAGGTCGTTGCCGTGGGATAAAGAGAGCCAGTGCAGCTAAGCGAAATGAGCTCCCAGCTCGCACTGTTGGAAGCATTTTACCTTTTGTGCTTAAACTGTCTGCACAACGTGCTCTCGGGGTGACTTTTTTTCAGAGTTGATTTAATTCTGGCACTTCATAAAATGTGTGTATCCATCAGAGCAAGAAGACTTTATTCATGTTCAATAGAAACTTCTGAAAGGGTGGAATAAAACCAAGCGCACAGAAACAGGCTAGAATCTGGCAGTGAGGAAGCACAGATGTGCAGGGTGCACACAGGATTTCAGAAGTCGCCCCACAGCCCAATCCGCCCCGCCTCCAGATAAGTTCCTAGTCAAACGCCAGCGTGAAGCATCTGAACCTGCCAGAAGCTCTCCCTTGGCTGCCTTAACTGTTTAAATCATTTCTTTTTATTGCATCTGACAAGGCTGAGAACAGTCATGGAAGTGCCTACTGAATGATGATTCTGGCAATTTTGTGAATTATCACATAAAACGAAATGCCGAATTTCATTCCTTTCTCCGTGGGGTTTATATTCACACTGCCGCTCCCACTGGGTGCTACCATATCATCTTGAAGGCCGTCCTCCTGTGTACAGTGACCGTGGCCACAGAACTAGGCTGACACTAAGACAGGAAGGTGCACTAATCATTTTATGCTTTAAAAGATTAAAAGTTGGAATAGTCTACTTAAGAAAATCATGACTTTTATATAATCCTCTTCTTTCTTCTTTTCATCTTTCTTGCTTTCCATTTCACTAGGAAACTCAGTGTGCCTAGCTTTAATTGGAATTGCGCAAGACCAAAAAAAGAACATACTCTAGAAAGTCCCGGGAGAGTTTCCGCCCGCGGCCCCCAGGCTGCAGACGTTACTGGCCCGCGAGGAAGTGAGCTGGGTGCGAGGAGACAGCCGAGACAGCAGCTGGCAATGCCTCAGGCTCAGGGATCAGGGTTATGCAGCACAGTGTGTTCTGAAGAGAAACCCCTAGGTTGCCTGCTCAAAAGGGGGTGGGGAGGATTTTAAAAGAGTGCTTAGAGAAGAATTAAAAAACAAACAGACCTTAATTACAGCATGATAAAGGCAGAATTGCAGATCATTAAGGAAAGACGGGCTGATGTAGGAACAGTGTAATGAATTAGAGAAAGTGAAAGAAATGAAATCCGCCTTGTTACTTGGGTCCACAGGCACTCCCTTTTTTTTTTTTTTTTTTTTTTTTTTTTTTTAGTACAGGGTCTAGTTCGGACTCCTAGTGACCCTCCTGTTTCCAGCCCCACAAGCACTAGGATTACAGACTGCACCACCAATTGTTGTCTCAGCACGCCCCAGGGGTGGGGCTGGCACCGCACACCAGGAATTGAACCCCAGCCACTGAGTCTGCCTAAAAAGGCAGCTTAATCCGCTGTGCTATTTGGCCAGCCCTGTAGAGGCACTTCCTGAACACCTACTATACACTGGTCTCCATGACTCCTGGACCTAATCTTTATATATTAAAGACATTAGCTCCTGGCCAGCGATATAGCTCAGTGGACTAAGCGCCTGCTCGGACAAGCACAGGCACCTGGGTTTGATCCCTGGCATCACCACATGATGCACTGGCCCCACCCCCAGGAACCCTAAAACAGCCACTGGGAGCCAGCTGGTGGCACATGCCTATAATCTCTGGGCTGAGGAGTCTGAAAACAAGGGTAGCACTATGAGTCCTACCTGCATGGGAACCAGTGATTGCGCTGCCAGAGTTGAGATCCCAGTCTTCTCTCCTTTTGAGCCTTTCTGCTGCATCCTCCCACACTCAGTGTGGGACAAGAATGAGAAGGCAAAGGTCCTACTTATCTCTTGCTAGGCCCACTGTGGCTTTGGAGACTCAGTTTCCCCACACGTCCATTGAGCAGCACATTCGAGCTATAGTGGGAGCCAGTATCCAGTTACAGGTTGGGTAAACTACAGAGCTTATGGAAGGGCAACTGGGGAAGTCTGAATATATGTAGTATGTTTTAGTTTGGGGTTTGGTACTGGGAATCAAACTCAGGATGTTACACTTACCAGGCAGGTGTTTGTGTCACTGAGCTATATCCCAGGCAATTTTAGATGCTACTAAGAAATTGTCATTATATTGGATGTGGTAATGCTTTAGTATACATAATGTATATAAACTTAAAAAAATCTTTAAATAGCTAAATATATCAGCAATTTAGGAACTCTTAGGGCTGGGGGGATGGCTCAGTAGCAGAGCACATGCCTGGCATGCGTGAAGCCTGGGTATAATCCTGACCCTCCCCCAAAATATTAGAGAATCCTTAGACTCTGTTTTCAAACATTCTTTAATTCTTTGCATCTATATATTATAAAAAGTATTGTCTTCAATAAGTATACATATATAATAAAATACATTTTTACCAAAATAAAAGTATATGGGGCTGGTCTGGTAGCTCAACAGACTAAAGCACCTACTTAGGTAGAGTGTAGGTGCCAGGGTTGGACCCCAGCATGCCATGCCAGCCCCACCCCTGGGGTGTACTGAGATGGCAGTGGAGGCTGGGAGTGGGTGCTTGTGCCTGTAATCCCAGCACTTGGGAAGCTGAAAACAGGAGGATCTCTGCAAGCCCAATCTGCATAGTGAGACACTGTAGACCCTATCCTAACTATAGAAAATACATCAATAAAGTAAAAAGATATGTTTATATTTGCAAATCTCTAAGAAGAAGCAACCTAAACAAATCAGCAAATGACTTAAATATGCTTCAAAACATATATACACAGCCTGTTGTTATTATTATTTTTGTTACCATTGCTATTATTATTATCATTATTATTTTTGTTATTTGAGACAGGATTCCAATAAAGAGTTCAAGCTGGCCTTAAACTCACTTTGTAACTCATGCTGGCCTTGAACTCACAGTGATCCTCCTGTCTCAGCCTCCCAAGGGCTGGGATTACAGATGTGCACTACCATGCCCAGCAAACTAGTTTTTTAGAGGTACGGAAATAACAAGAAAAGCAGCTAAAAGAACCAAAAGGGCTTGCATCCGGGGAGTAACACTGGGATGAGAAGATGTGAGATGGAAGGCAGTTTTCTTCCAGCCTTCTACTTCTCCAGCATATCTGAGCAGTTCTGTCCTCAGACCTCAGGGTCAGCACGCATCCAAAGAGCATTTTCCACCCACCATGTTTTCTTAGAATTGAAGCTAATTTTTTTCAAAGATGACTCTTTCGTGAAGTTCTGAACTATAAAAACAAACAAAACAAAACAGATTTAACTGTTTTCAGTTCACTCTAGACAAGAATGCCACCTACTACAGTTTAGCAAAGTTGTTCTTCATAAAATTAAAGCCAAAAGAAATTATGAACAAAGACATTACACTAACCACAGTGTTCTCCAATTATTCCCCTTGGCTAAGAGGCATAGCAGTACATCTTGGTAAATCTAAGTGTGCACATCCCAACTAATTGCTATGGGTTGATGCTTACAGCCATAGCCAAGTGTCCAACATAGCAAGAGGACTCCTCTCTAGTGTGATTCTTAGAGGGTACAGCAGCACAATCTGGTTCAGAGGTGGACCATATAAATGTATCTTTATGATAAAGTGTTTAAGGGGTTTAAGGAATAAAAACATCATATCTGAAAGAATAATGCTTCAACAGCGACAATTCTCATTTCTTTTTTCTTACTTTTTTTTTTTTTTTGGTATTTTAGGGTAAGGTCTACAGGGTATTCAGGGTCTCCCTACTAGATTGGACTCATAGTGATCCACCTGTTTACAGCCTCCTAAGAGCTGGAATTATAGGCACATGCCACCACACCTAGTCTCAATTGCCAGCTCAGTGCACCCTGGGGATGAGGTCAGCACAGCAGGTCCAGGGATTGAACTCCTAGCCTCTACACCCCCTTGCAGGCACTTTAATCTGCTGAGCTATTTGGCCAGCCCTAAGAGGGGCATTTCTATGGAAGAATGTGTTTGACATGTGGTACAGATTTAGCAGTGTTGCTAGTTGATTAGGGAGTAACTGGTGGGCCTTTTTTTTTTTTTTTTTTTTTTTTTTTTTTTTTTTTTTTTTTTTTTTTTTTTTTTTTTTTTCTCTCAATGTATTTAATACAGGGTCCATAGGGTCTGACTACACAGATCAGACTTATAGTGATTCTCCTGTTTTCAGCCTTCCAAGTGCTGGCCTTAAGGGCTGTAGTACCAAACCCAGTCTCAATGTGTCTCAGTGCACCCCAGGGGCAGGGTTGGCATGGCATGCTGGGGTTTGAACTCCTGGCCCCTGTATCTGCCTAAGTAGTCCCTATAATCTGCTAAGTTATCTTGCTGGCTCAGCATTTTTATTAATTAAGTCTCTTTTGAATTTGACATAAATAAGATATCTACTTAGAAGGTATCATCCAACTTTGAAGTATTATAAAAGTCACACAGATAAATTAAATATTTTCTAAAAAGAAAACATTTGTATTACTTTGAGAGAATACTCTTGTTTTGTAGTTAATCAGAACGACCTGTTAATACCATTTGAGTCTAGTTTCGTGAGATAGCATTAAGACACTGCTATGAATCTAATTAACTGGTTGACTTTAATGAATTACTAAGCTTCATTAGTTATTTTCCCTTCATTCATCAAATAACTGAGCATCTATATACAAACATTCTGAAAATGCAACAATAAGCAAGACAAATTTGATCCCTATTCCTTCAATTTACAAGCTAGCACAGGAGCTGGGTGTGGTGGTACCCACTGGTAATCCCAGCACTTGGGAGGCTAAGGCAGGAAAATCAGTGCCAAGTTCGAGAACAGCTTGGGCTACAAAAGTGAGTCCAAGGCCAGTTTGATCTGTATAGTGAGACCCTGTCTCAAAAGGCAAAAATAAATAAATAAATAAATAAATAAATAAATATTACCATGGAAGACAGATATCAAATAAGAAATTAACATGAAACATAACCTGTGAGGCTGACGGACGGAGTGCACGCCTAGAATCCCAGCACTTGAGAGGCTGAGGCAGGAGGATCATTGAAAGTTAAGAGACCATGAAGGGCTACAATGTGAGCTCAAGACCAGCCTAAATTGCATAGCCAGCCCCTGTCTCAAAAAAAAAAAAAAAAAAAAAAAAAAAAAAAAAAAAAAAAAAAAAAAAAAAAAAAAAAAAAAAAAAAAAAAAAAAAACAGCAAAAGAAAGAAACCTAACCTGTGTGCTAAGGGGAGAAGTAGGGTGGTGCCCTCCAAGTGTGTGGGACCTGACGGCCTCACTAGACCCTGGGCCCCCCAGCTCTTTCTCTAGCCCACCCTTGCCTCAGGATCAAAACCCAGGAGGAAATCCTGAATCCCCAGTGATGGGGTGGCTGTCTGGGAACAGGAAATACAGCACAGCAGAAAGCATGGTCCATCTACAGACCACTGACTTCCTTGGGGGTACAGCTTTCAGTAGCTTATTTTCCAGTGAACACATAGTAAACTTTTGCATCCTGAAGAACCAGAGCGCAGACAAATGCTGCAGTCATCAAGGTGGAACTCTTTGTGCTTGGTTCTTCAGACAGATACCACAGTTTGCTCCTAACATGTAAATGGATACTAAAGTTGCAATGTCAAGCAGTCTCCCTCTCCCTCTCCCTCTCCCTCTCCCTCTCCCTCTGCCTCTCTTTGTCCCCTTTCCTCTTCCTTCCTTCCTTCCTTCCTTCCTTCTTTCTTTCTTTCTTTGTCCTGGGGATCATACTCAGGACCTTGCGTTTGCCAGGCAGGCACCTAAGCTGCTGAGCTATCTCCCTAGTCCCCACAAAGACTTTTAAAATTAATCTGGAATATCTAGATTAACCTCCAGTCGTTTGGAGGGACAGGGCAGAAGCAGATAAGAAAATTGTGAAATTTTAATTATGAGCAAAATGAGTCAGATTTTCATCATATTCTAAAATATGGGTTCTGTTTATTTCAGAACGTCCTCATTTGGAGGTAAGCTGGCTTTTCCTTTGCCATACTTGGAAGTTGGAAGAATCGAACAGTGAGTTTTAAAATGCAGAGCTTGTCACTGAATTGGCAAATGATTTGCTGAGTTCCCACTCTGTGCCTGGCTCTCCAAATTTATTGAATAGGAGGTAACTATACTCTCTGGCCTCAATTTAATATCAAAGCTTGGCAACAATGCTTATATGATAGTTAACCTGTCTTACATGCAATTTCACAACAGCTTAGCTGGTTCTTATACTTAACGTTCTTTACTGACATGCCACTCAGACAGCTACGAGGAATGGTAGGCTAGCCTGAAGAGCCTATTTTATTTAAGAGTAAAAACCAAGGTTAGAGTTGTCCTTGCCCTAAATTCAGTATCCTTGCTTAGCATTTTCGTAACTTTAATTCTCACTTAAGTACTTTACCAAAATCATAACTACAGTCAGTTTTTTAAATAGCAATCTACAGAAACTCTACAATATTTTTTTCTGTTACAAAAAAGTAAAAGAAAAAGGAATAAGCCACATGGCCCTGCGCAAGAACACAGCGAGCAGCCATCTTTTGTTCTGGAAGAGATCTTTCTGACCAGCAGGGGAAAATTCAGGGGAGCTGATCCTGGGCTTCTGTTCCACAACTGCATGTGTGTGCCTAGAGTGTCTGCGGTTCTTCTGGCTCCATGCGACCCATGAAGCAGACCTTCCAGCCAAACAAACCGCCCTCCATAGGCTACATTCAGACCTTGGGTGTTGCTAATCAGCTCCTGATGGCTGATTTCTGTCCCCAGACAATGAATGGCAGCAGCCCTTTCTACTCTAATTGTGCTGCTGCCTGTCAGTAGAGGGGAGCCTGAGTTCACTGCAGCCTGGGGCCCTTAGAACTCGTGGGCTCCGACCAGCTGCTGCCCAGACACCTCTCACTCCCCAGCCATGGAATCCCTATTGAGCGGGGAGCGGCAGGGGGAGGTGCTCATCCATTCACTGTATTCAGACGGGCGTCCCATGTCCATGAAAATTCATGCGTCTCATATTGTGTTACTTAACCTCGGGGCCAAATTTTATCCCTGAATGTGCATGCACAAGTCCCAGTGTGCTCGAGAAGAGGGAGCCCTCCATGCTTTCAAAAGACTGAATCCTGCACAGCTCCAGAATAGGAGATAAAAAAATAAAAATAAAAAAAAAAATCACCACTATATTCCCTAAAACAAGGCTGCCAAGAAGAACATAAGAAAATAAAAGTGGCTCTGTTTTTTACTTGGACCCCAGCAAGATGTTATTTGCAATTAAAATCCATTATTAATAAGGACAATCTCTCCGGATGAAAAGGTATTATGCTACACAAATATGTTTTGCTGAACCTGTCTGTACTTTTGCAAAGGATCTTGTTGGGACTGGGAAGATGATGAGAGCATGAGAGTCCTGCTCAGCAGCATAGAAGAACACAAGCCCAACATGATAAAGGTAGCTAGGTAAGTGGGACATTCATGTGTAGCATGGTAAGTTCTGTTAACCCTCGTAGTACAGGAGGACCCTAACCCAAGAGGCTCTCCCCAAGCAGTGCTGTCCACTGCCACCACTAGGCCTTTCCACTGCAGATACAGTTTAGCCACACTGCAAAACAGCCCCTTGTCTGTTAGCTCAGAGAGGACAGGGAGGGGGAGTGCTGCCTGTGTCTGAGCTCTGCCTGGCTGAACCCACTGGGAGCCTCTGTAGGGGCAGCTGGATGAGCCCTGAGCCCTTGCTCAGCTCCCTTCCTTTTGTCCCAATGCACTGGCATAGTAATGAGGGCAGGACTTAAAAGGTGATGTGACAGTGCTCTCCCCACTCAAGGGAAAAAACATGCACCTCAGAGATATTTAATTCAATTTGTAATTACATTGATGGGAATGACTACGGCAATCACCCCGTCCCCCTTTTTTTTATTGACAGTTTGTTGGTAAAGAGAACACCAACGAGTGATGGCTTCAAACCTGACTGTGGGTGGGGTTTTCATTTTTGTTTTCTGTGCTGTTGTCTTGTTTTCAGCTTAAGGATGATTGGTTTTTCCCTGTGTACTGTGAGATATGTAGGGCAGTCCTGCAAACTCATCAGCTCTGTTAAAATTCATGGTCTTCAACCTCGTAGCATGCATCTGTCATGGACTTCTAAGCTGTGCATTAGCTATTGTTGTCTGGTTTTCTGCACACCTTCACTCCAAAGAACCCTAGCTGATCCATTTTGGGGGTAGTGGAAGACTTATCCTGCTGGCCTGATTCAGACACTTAGAGTCCCCGCCTCACCCCTTTCGCACCCACCACAGAGGCTGAGCAGGTGTGGAAGGTGCCTTCACAATGCCATACCACACATTGCGTAATGGAAACTTTAACAGCTGAATGTTGAGCCAACAAGGGGAGACCAAAAATGCTCACAATCACCTCGAATCTAACATCCAGAAACCCAGGCCAGGAGCAGGGCACTTATCTCTAGACACCTTGCCACCTGCTCTGGAGTGCAATCCTCATCTAGAGCGTTTTCCCCTACCTCCCTGGGATGAGATTCATTCTAACGACAAAAGAAATACACAAGCAGCCAGATTATTTATTTTGCTAACACTAGAAGCATTTTTTTTTTTTAACTTGCATAAAGCAGACTTCAGCTTGATTTGAATAAGTTATGTTTGCTCCAAAGCTTCTGGGATATGTTGGCTATAGTTCTCATAATCAAGCTGAACAAACATTATAGACAGACACCATATAGATGGGTCATAGGCCAGTGACTCTCCCTTCTAAAAACAAGACTCATTCTTCTGCAAGGTGTAAAGAGCCTAGAAGGTGTCAGTGGTGGGCTATTAGACCCAATAATGTGTTCCTATTGGTTACTGGCTCAGGAAATCAAAGGTAGATGTCACAGTTAGGCGAAGTTACTAAACAGAAATGTTGCAAGGGAATAGTGTAAGATTCCCACTATAGGGCCAGGGACACAGCTCAGTGGCATAGGTGCTTGCCTAGCAAGCTCAAGGTCCCAAGTTCAATGCCCAGATCCCCAGTACAAAAAAAAAAAAAAAAGATACTCACTACAAAAGTTTCTTATGTCATGTACAACAAAAAGAAAACACTAGCAGCTGGAGCTAGCACTGTAGTCAATGGTAGAGCTCTTCCCTACTGTTGAGAGTCAGTGAATTTTATCCCCAGCACCACAGCAAATAAAACAAAATGAGGGTGATAACGTGTGACACTAGCATGACGTGCCAGGCACTGTTCTGGGAGCAGCAAAGAGATTGCCTAACTGCATCCTCATAACAGTTCTCTAAATGCAGCTGCTATTGTTATGCCTACTTAAAAGATGAAGACATGGAAGACACCCAGGTTACATATAGCTTGGCAGGACCACATAGTCGTAGAACAGGGCCAGGCAGGATCAACCCAGGTAGACTAGCTGGTAACGTGGACTGCAAGTGTAAGTGCAGGAGTGGCTCTTCATTACCAATAAGTGGTGTCCTACTGATCCATTGTCCTTCTTATATTCCTGACATCTCAGGCTGTGGCTTCCTAAACTGTCTCTGGGCTCTAATTTTCCCATTCTGGGCTGCCACGCCTATTCTAGGAATTGTATTGCTCATTGTGAAGTCACTATGTCACTACCCTGGTACCTAGGACTTATTCACATTCTAATGGCTGACCCAGCATCTGTTTCTTTTTTTCTCTCTGGATTTGTGAAGCTTTGCACTTTTAGTCCCTTTCTCACCATCAATTCTTTTTTACATTGCATACATAACCTCTAACATCTTTTCTTTTGCTCTTGTCTCTTCTCTTTGGTTACGTTTTTGCAGGAAACTCTGCAGGTTGGAGGAATAAAGCAGATTTTCTGACCAGTAAGCCTATAATGCAATCCTTGAGAAAACCGATTCCTCACTCCTAGCATATTTTGTAAGGACAAGTCCATTGGTTTCTCCATGTGACAGTGCTTTGTCACAGGGGTGGAGAAGGAAGCTACAGTCTCCATAGACATAACTGTGCATGGACTAAGCTCCCTGCCTAAAAGAAGGACCGTTCCATGAAGGCAGACAAGCTCATCTCCCCTAGGGGATGAAAATAAAATTCTAAAACACAGAAAATAGCTCAAAAATCATTGCATCATGGCATGCTAATTCTGTTGCAAGAGCACTGAAGGAGAGCTGCTACCTGATACTTGGGGTCCTCTTCTATAAGTCATTTTCCTTTCAACAAAATCTTCTGGGATCTTGTGCTGCATTTAAATTCACTTCCTCTAATTCTGCTCTCAATAGAAAGAAAGAGCTAATTAATGTCCTCTGCACTGTGGATTTCAAGCCCAGCATTAAAATATCCCTTGGTATCCTCTTCCTCGAGCTGCACAATACTGTTTCCTCTCACTTTGTCTGCAAGGCTTTGCTTTCCAGCCGTGCACCCAGCTGGGAACACTGATGCAGTGAACAACTGCCTCCTGGCTGCTGCAGTCTGCTCCCCTATTTGTAGGGTGCAGCCCTCTAATGCCTTCTCTTCCAACGGCCCTTTATGCTTTCTGAAGCATTCCCTTGGACATCGTGTCACAACACGGCCCTGTGACTGACTCACACACACTTCCTGTTAGCCACTGAGCCTCCTGAGTCCATTTTCAACTCTGCTAGAAGTCCAGTCATTGCTGCATAAGGTTGCTTGTTTTCTTTGTGTGTCCCAGTAGTCATTCTGGCCTAGTCCCCACAGGTCTATCCTGTGCATTTCATACTATTTTTCTTTCTTTTTTCTGCCTACATAAAAATCCTCCCAGTTTGAATACCAAGAAAAGTATATGATGGTAGTAGTAGTACTAGTAGTAGTACTAGCAGTACTAATAGTAGTAGTAGTATAGTCTTAATGTAATTTTTTTTTTTCTTTCTCTCTGCTAAGATTCTGGATTTGAGATTCCGAACTTATTGGTGGTGGGCTATGCCTTAGATTATAATGAATAATTTAGAGATATGAATGTAAGTCTTGCATGCAAAAAACCCTAATCTCATTTCCATAAGAACACAACAGTGACACCTGTTTAACAAATTATTGAACTATTGCTAATGCTGACTGCTCTTCATGGGCCCTTCTGTGTTGGCATACTTTGGGCACTTTGTGTCTATACTCCAGGCAAACTCATGCCATG
The DNA here is from genome assembly GCA_004027025.1 of Myocastor coypus. Taxonomy (NCBI): domain Eukaryota; kingdom Metazoa; phylum Chordata; class Mammalia; order Rodentia; family Myocastoridae; genus Myocastor; species Myocastor coypus. The sequence goes on from PVJA010013972.1 coordinate 11,437, forward strand.
ATTCTACAAAGCAGGTATTGGGTTGATGGAAACAAATGGTAGCTCCTTGCTGAATTTTCCCCATGGTCACTGATTCTTCCCAACAAATCATAATAAATAGCCAAAGTTCTAGAAATGAGTTCATGTCTGTGCTAGAAATCAAACAGGTTCCAATTTCAGTGGTGTGCAGCTCAGAACTACTTTCCCTCTGGGGAAACACTCAGTACACAGACATGGAACCCACATCACATGTGGATCCCTAGCTTTGTCACTCTGATCTACAGGCAGACACCTGACTCAAAGTAGACTGAGGAACCTGGGTTTTCTTTGTTTGTTTGTTTGTTTGTTTGAATGCACCAAACACATTCACATTTATTTTCTTTTGTTGTTGTTGTTTGTTTTTAAAGCAAATGACAGAGACCCAGTTTACCAGCTTTTATAAACCTAATCTTAACATTACACATTTAAACAATTGTCAAACTTTATTAAGTTGCCACCATCCATGCACAACTAGAAAACAACCTTAAATTTGTATTGAACCAGAAATGTATTGCCATTAATGCATTTCTTTCATTACCAAATACTGAAAAAAATGGAAATTGTTTCTGTGGAGACTCGTCCTGGCAATGATAGCTTCACAGCAGGCGGACACTACTTGGCTCACATTTCAAATACAATGGAAAGCAGATCCATGCTGGTGTTAAGAGTACAATCTTGTCCTAGCACTACTCAAGAGTCAAGGCTTACCTTGGATCACATTTAATAAAAAAGCAAAGTGCATACAGAGATTACAACCATTTTAAAGACAAAAAAAAAAAAAAAAAAAAAAATGGTCCTACTCTGTGGTCCTAACAATAAACTCAAAAGTCTGCGACAAAGAGGGGCTCCGATGAGCTGTTTATAAATACTTTAGATTAGGTACAGATATACTGAAAGTTGAGATCGACTGAAATCTTCAAAAAAAAAGTTCCTGTTAATCCTCAAATGGTGCTTGTTATGGTTTAACATTTCGGTTAAATGCGTGCATTGAATTACTTGTCATCCAAGCGTAGCAGCTGCTCCTCACCATTTATTGTTAAGGGCTTTAACTGTCCATCTTCTTCAACTTCTACTCTTGACCATTCCCAACAGTTTTTTTTGTGGTGGTCTTTCTACCATTAACGATTTTAGTAGAAGTTGATATAAACTTGAAGTTACCCATCCCTCTGCCACCAAACGATGTGGATGAAAATGAAGTGAGCCCCTGTGACCTGGGGATCCAAATAAAGTAAGTCCTATAGCAAATGAAGGAAATCCACCTCCAAAGGATGGAAATCCACTGAAGGCAGAAAAAAAAAAAAAAAAGAGCCTGTACCACATGGCTTCTGCTTCCTTGGTGACCCCCTTCAGTTTCCAAAAATGTCTTCAAATGGGTCTTCATTACCAAAGAAGTCAAATGAAAATGGGTCCCTTCCACCAAAAAATTCCCTGAAGAATCTTCTGGGTTCCGGAATGTGAACCCAAGCTCAAATGGACTGCCAAAGTGACGTCCACCTCCTCCACCACCATTTAATCCTTCTTTGCCGTATTTGTCATAGATGTCCCATTTTTTAGCATCTGATAACACCTCATATGCCTCAGCCACTTTTTATCTGGGTGCCACCGCAGTGTCAGTTTCCAGTATACTTTCTTGATGTCCTCAGGGGAGGCGTACCTCTGCACACCCAGAACTTTGTAGTAATCCACCATGTATGAACAGTGCCGGGACAAGTCCTAGGACGCAGACAGCCAACGGCAAAAAGGAGGAGGTGTGTGGCCAGTCCCCTCACTGCTTCCAGACGGTACGCCGGTGGGGGCTGAGGTGGTTCATCGCGCTTTCCTTTCTCTCCTTTCTCCTGATGAATCTCTTGCTCTTAGAAATTAGAAACTTGGAGGTAGGTTCTTACTGTGCAGTTCATGCTGACCTTGAACTTACCGTGTGGCCCAACCTCACCTGGAACTCACGATCTTCCCTCCCAGCCTCCAAAATATTGGGATTATGGGCATGCACCATGATTCCTGGCCAGAAATTGGAAATTTAAGCCAATAGTCACAGAGACCAAGGGCTTTGGGGTAGACATTGCTACAAAGCAGGGCCCCAGAAAGCTTCCACAAGCACCTTGGGTTAAGGCCACCTAGTTCCTACCTTCCAGTTACTTCATTATTTATGTCTTCCTTAGATTCTATGAACTACCCTAGAATCCTACCAATAATTCTCTTTTCGAGTCTGGGCATGGTGGCACACACCTATAATCCCAGCACTTGGGAGGCAGGAAACTGGAAGATCACTATGAGTCAGAGCTGCGTAGTAAGACCCTGCACCAAAAAAAAATTTTTAAATGTCCTTCTTTTATACCCTTATCTGAGGACTCTATTTCTGTTTTTTGCAAAGAAATATTTGACACATTTCTTGTTACCCAAAATGGCCCAGGAAGAGTCCACACTATTTTTCATGGTTATTCCTCCATTCACCTAAGCAATGATCACTTTACCAGTAGAATTCTTTCTCCAGTAGAAGCAAATATACTGTACCCTAGAAACTCTGGTTTTGGGGGGCCTAGGAAGCTAGATTCAGAATAGGTGTCAAAACTAGAACAACAAAGAGCCTTGAGCCAGGCATAGTGGTACATACCTGTAATCCCAGCAGAGGCAGGAGGACTGCCACAAGTTCAAGGCCAACCTGAATTACAAAATGAGCTAAGGCCAACCTGGACTACACAGTGATACCCTGGCACTCATTCACACACACACACACACACACACACACACACACACACACACACACACACACAACTAGAAAGGGGAGTTTTTTTGTATTTAATATAGGGTCTCTAGGGTCTCACTACATAGATTAGAATCATAGTGATCCTCCTGTTTTCAGCCTCCCAAGCACTGGGATTACAGGCACATGCCACCACACCCAGTCTTGGTTGCTGTCTCAGCACACCCTGGTGGAAGGGTTGGTATGGCATGCTGGCTATTGAACCCCCCAGGAATGAATCTGCTGTGGGGAGAGCCTTTTGTGTAAATGTGCATACATGTGTGTAACTGAACAATGACCAATTACAGGGTGGCATTCTGTTACTACTATCTCATATTTTCTGTGTTTCGTATTTTGTTTAGAAACTGATACAATTAAATCTTTTGTTGTTTCAGCACATTTGTGTGATCAATGAATATGGTAAAGAAAAATACCGAGCCTAAAGAAGCGAATGCTACTGTCAGCTTCCCAAATACCACAGTCATGAAGCCAGCATAACGTCTGTCTCTCGCAGGATAAAAAGCAAGTGCTTTAAGAGAGCTCTCTTTTCTGGGATTATAATGTAAGAGGGTGTGGAAGGTTTTCAAGGAAAAGAAAGTGGTGCTTTTATTTGACTTGTTCTGGATTAAACGCTCCACCCCCGACTCTGCTCTGCCCACCTTCACATTCCTGAACTACACCTTGTGTTTTGGCAGCCATCATGCTTGACTATGACTCCCAGGACTATCCTCACCTAGTTACTCAAATATTTTTCACCTAACCTTCTTTAATACCATATTCTTCTGGAATATTTCATGTACTATTAAGAACTTGGAAGCTTTTCAATGTAATAGCTAATCCCTTAAACGAGGAATGAAGCTAACTTCCCATTCTAAAAAAATTAAAAAAGAAGAGAGAAAGGACAATTTAACATACATTTCTGTTTGCATCTTCCTGACAGGGCGTTATTATCTGCTTTGACAAAGGCTTTCAGCAGCTCTGGGGACAATGAATCTTAATGATGTTCTGAGTGATCCCTTGCCTAGGGCTCACAGATCTGGGTTTCCGGTGTGTGGTGACGACATGTCACAGATGCATAGATGTACTCAACTGTGTATAATACTCAGAATTTTAATTAGAAAAGACAATGGCAGCAAGGCCCTGGCTCTTGTGCTGTGTCCTTTTAATTGTGCGGACCATGAACAAATGGTGTAATCAAAACAGGGAGTGTTTCCAGTGCTCAGGGTAAGCAAGTAAGGGTTCTTCCTCCATTTGCATTAAAGGACCAGACACGGCAAGGCACTGTCTGAAGCAGGAACACAGGCATGGAACTATTTCACTAGGTGTCCTTACAAGACTGATCACACAACCTGTGGTGCTCTATGAAGTAAGCACACCCACATGAGATTTTTTTCCAAATGACACTTTTGCTGTCACCATTGTTTGAGGCATTTTCTAATTTGTAGGGATTTTTATTGAAATCATCTTGAAGGTCAATGGAATTGGCTTTTTGTTATCACTTCCTAAAAACATACAAATGCAAAATAAATAACTGTTGGTAAGCAGCCTTTGTTTGATTTTTCACTGTTCATGATATATTGTTTGTTTCATACCTGCCTGCTGTTTTTCTTCTACCTTCTTATTTTTAATAGCCCTGCAATCATTAAAATGTTTATGAGCCAAGAGCTTAAGTAAACAGCTGCACATACCTGTTCTGTTCCTTTATTTTTGCTTCCCTGGATTAAATCCAATGCATGCACTAATAGAAGCAAGCAGTGAGGCTGGGCTGCATGGGCAGCCCCCCGCCCACTAACCTTGCTGCTAAGAATGAGGGATTTGGGTTGTGAGGGATGCCTTTCCTGCTCATCTTTATTCTGAACAGAAAAGAAAACAAACCACACCCATGTATCTCAGGGGGGAAACAAGGGGAGTCCGTTCTGGCTTGGTTCCATAACAGAATATCCTATTTGTAGAATCCACCACTGCACATAACTAGCCAACATCTTGAGATATCAGAATTAAACCCCAACATAATTTTCTGCAATGGCACATTGATATCAGAAGACATACAGAAATCCAAGTACACACTTGATTTTAAATTTAAATCACCCTTAAATGTGTTTCTTACATTTTAGCAAACATCAGCATCATTTTGGGGGATGGTATATTCAGATTAGGAAGGAAACTGACCTACTTCCCATGATTTTGAGGATTCATATAGTAAATCTGAAAAAGGAAAATATTAAATACATGAGAAGTTGAATCATTCTTGCACTTTTTTTTCTCTACCAGATAAAGTTGCGACAGTCATACCCAAGAATGTCATCTCAGAAAAAATAGTACTGTGTTCTCTCTTGCAAAACTCTAGCCTAATGTTAAAATTATGAAATTTTATTACCTAATTAAAACATGTATTTGTTTAGTGTTCTAGTGATTAGTAGGGTGTGTGTGTGTGTGTGTGTGTGTGTGTGTGTAATAAAGAGAAAGACAGAGATTGGGAAAATTGACTTCAGTTATTATCAACATTAGCAGCACTCTGGGATTTTCCAAATAAATGAACCCCTAATTGTAAATTGGCCCTTTCTTCCCCAGACTGGTGTGTACCACAGGTTGACCCATGTACACTCAATAGGAACAGCAAATAGTAAAATCCTAATGGGGGCCTTGGGTGTTCTTTGGCTGTCTTTGAATACAATGTGGTTTGCTGGGTGTCAGCTCTTCCAAGACTACAAAAAACAGTGTTTCCAAACAGGTCAGGCATTTGCTCAGCCTCTTGAAGGATAAGCATGTGATTTCCCAGTGGAGAAAGGTCAGAAAGTATCCTACTTCTAGAGCCCTGCTGTGGTGAGAATGTTTCCTCCTTTGTGTAATAGAAGCAGCCCATTTTAGGAAATTGCCACCCTGAGCCACATCCACCTAGCTGTCTGGCTAATCTGGGAAAACACTGTTGGAGTTTGACTTTGCTGTCATGAAGTTCCTTTGAATCCCTGAATAACACTTGAGGACTGGTGGGAAAACTGGTTCCCAGGAGAGAGGGAAGGGACCACATACCCTCCTGCAGAAGGTCTGGAGAGACAGGCAGCTGATGTTCATGGGGAGGGCTGCATGGCTCCACGGCCTAGTCAGACCTTGCGATTGCCTTTGAGTCACCACAGATGAGATGACAAAGACTTCAGTCCACAAAGCTGTTTGCTTTGGCCTTTGTACTGCAGGAGGGAGCTGACAAGCCAGTCTCCATATTCGGTGAGTAATATGGCGAAGTTCTGGGGCAGGGAGGCATGGAGCTGAAGTCGAGGGGTTGAACATCCATACCCCAGGGCTTAGTAAGGCACCCCCTTTGGTGGCTTCACACGCCGCAAGGCCAGAGCATCAGGTAAGATATAGTGGATCAAGATGTGGAACAAAGCTCAGCACAGTCCCAAAGCACAGCTACTGTGTGTGCATCTGCTGGGGTCCCCAAGGAGGCCACCACATCCCCGGGTAGGGGGCACCCCCTACCCTGCAGCAAACCCTGCCTGAGAACATCAGCCCTCCCTTGGGAAGACCCTGCTTCTTTTTCTCATCTACTGAGAATAGATAGAGGAGTTTTTTTTTTTTTTTTTACTTTTTCCTAGTTGATATTTGCAATTCCTCTGCCAGGAATGGGTGCCTTCTCTCTACCAGAGCAGATTTTCCTTAGAATAGCTAGAGAACATGAAGACAAGGTGGGATGCTGAAATCCAGCATTTTCCAAGTGGGAGAAATCAGCTTGAACTAATGTTGCTGTGACCTCATTTATAACCAGAGTAATGGGTGTTGAGCAGTGACTCAGCTCCAAGTAAGAGAAATGAGTGCAGAGAGCCGCTCAAGCAGCCTGGCTGGGGGAAGCACAGAGTCACCACTCCAAGGCTTTCCAAAGACTGCAGCCAGGCTGGGGGTGCACTCCAGGGCAGAGCACGGGTCTAGTATGCGCAGGGTCCTGCGTTGAATGCTCAGCATCTTAAAAGGGAGGGCACTTATACCCATTTGCTGTAGAGAAGAACAGAAACCAGAGTGGGAAGAAAATGCATTTGTTATTGATTGTGTTCACAATCAAAAATTGATAATCAGTATGTGTTACTTGTCATAACTTAAGAGTGTTTCTGCTCTCCGATAGCTGGCACTTCAGCTGGAAAAGTCAGCAGCTTAGGCCCTACTCTAGTTAGCTCCACTGGTGCTGCAGGACCATTCTGCACCTCCAACCTGGGCAATGCCCCAGGGCCAGTACCCCCTACCTTTTGTCCTACAAACTATCACCTAGAGATAAACATACAAAAACAAAGACTCCTAGACCAACCTTAAAACATTTTGAAGTCCCAAACCTGGGTGCTTGGACAGTAGACCTGCTAGCATGACCTAAAACCATCTTACCCAATTATAACAGAGTGACTGTGGGAAAGGACATGTGTAATAGCCCCAGCTGACAAGACTCAGTACCCTGTCAGTCTGTTATCAGTCATGCTCTGGAAGCCCCACAGGAGGCATCTTAGACCCCCACATATAACATCTTTAATTCAGTTTCATATTGGGAGAGGGTTTCACTATGTAGCTTAGGTTGTTCTTGAACTCACTATGTTGCCAGCGCAGGCCTTGAACTTGTGGCACTCCTCCTGCCTCAGCCTCCTGAGTGCTGGGATTACAAGTATATGCCACCACATCCGGTAACATTTTTAATTCTTAAATTCGATGTACTCAGCCATTCTTGTGCCATTCTTTCCTACTAGTGCAAGCCTGTTCACTCTGGGCACACTGCTGCCTGATTAAAACTTTACTGCCTTTTCCTTACTGCTGCATGTGACATTGAATTCTTTTTTCATCATATACAAGAATCTAAGAAACCATCTGGGAGGAACGCCATCACCCATGGTAATAACCCTATGAAGCTGAATTGCTCAGTGGGGCAGCCATTAGACACATATGATTATTTAAATTAACATTAAATAAATTTGAAACTTCACCTTCTCATTCATACTAGCTGTGTTACAATTGTTCAGTAACCTCTTGGTGGTGTGTGGCCATGTTGGGCAGGGTAGATGCAGGCCATTTTCCTTATCAGAGAATGTTCTCTGACTAGCTCTAAACAAGTGGGAAGGCTTGTTTACTCCCATGTCCAGGCTGACACTGGCTACCAGTGAGTCTTAGCAGAACCTGCCAGTGGAAACTCTTCTGGTGGACTCACCATGTGGCCCAGCCATGGTGGACTCACCATGTGGTCCTCCCTTCATGGGAGTTGCTGGGCTCCAAAGAGAGAAGCCTACATAACACATTGCTTACTACATGGTGGACCCATTTCTGCTACACTGGGTTAGTTAAGTCGGTTATAAGGAAAGGGAACATAGACTTCCACCACTTTATGGAAGAATAGCAACCTCATATTGTAAGAAAATTAAGAGTGGTGAGATACATTTTGTGGCCATCTTCAGAAAATATGATCACCCGCAGAAACATTATATGCCCGGCTCATTTAAAATGGGTGAAGGAGATGATTATGTAGTAATGATGATGTCTGACTGAAAACATACTTGCTTACCTAGATTGTTAAGGATTAGAAAATATAAAAGAAAGGAAAACAGGGCCTAGCGGGATGGCTCAGTGGTCTAAAGCGCCTGCTTGGGAAAGCTTGGGTGGCTTCAGGGACCGCGGTTCAATCCCCGGCACCACATGCTGCGCCAGCCCTGCCCTCGGGATGGGCTGAGCTGGCCATAAAAATGAGTGAATAGGGGCCAGGGAGATAGCTCTGTGGCACAAGTGCCTGCCTGGCAAGTGCAAGGTCATGAGTTTGAACCCCGGTCCCGCAAAAAAAAAAAAAAAAAGAGTGAATAAACAAAGGTTCTTGAAACAAGAATAAATAAATAAATAAATAAATAAATAAATAAATAAATAAATAAATAAAATTCTTTAAAAAAAGAAAGGAAAAAAATAAAAGAACTAGAGAACTACCTAAACACAGATGAGGAAACACAAGATAATAACAAGAATGCCAGACAGTATGCACACTTTGATTATAAAAACAGAAATACATATTTACTTACTGATAATGCTTATAGTAAAATCTGAAGACTGAAAGAACAGCTTTATTTCTATTAAGCTTATGTTTGTAGGATTTAAAATATGGTGAAATGGTATTTATTCTATGAATATGAATTCATATGAAATTTTAAAAATAATTCTATTTTTATAAGAAGAAATTATATGTTTAGCCAAAAAACTAATCCAGTGTGGGGTTCCTTAAAGCACGATACTATAATAGTTATATTGTAGGCAGCTGAATTAGATAAAAATATTATAGGCAGTCAGACAGGGCCAGGCCCTCAAGGATGACATGGAAGACAAGGTCAATTTGCGACTAGAGACAGACACTCCTCCACCTCCTCCGTGGGCCAGATCTCAAGACAAGAATAAACAGAAGCAGCCACATACTTCCTTAAGGGTGGGCATCAGGGATTAATATGCTAAATAAGTATCAATCACCTTGAAAGAGCCTAGAAAGAGTCATGAGCCCAAGCTCAATAGGTGGTATTCTTGCCCGCTTGCTACGTGATTGGGCTTCCCATTGGATCCCGATGTTAATCAATTTTACCTGAAAAATGATGCTTGTAATCTCATTGGCTGGCCATAGGCTTTGTCCTACCTCAAACCCACCTAAGCTAGTTCCCATGTCTTCTCTATAAAAGTCCCTGGAAGAGATAACTTCTGGAGGACACCCACTCCGGACTCTGTCCTGTCCCTCTTTCAGACAGGAGCTTTCTTTCCCCTAATAAATATGTTCTGTTCATTACCTCCACTTGTTCCTAAAATTCATTCTTCAGTTTTAGAGAACACAAACTCATCCCAGGTATTTTTCAGGTTGAAGATCAGTTTCCCTATATCATTTAGAGGTTCCCTATTGGAGGTCATCCAGCCCAGATCAATTTTTTTTTTCCTGCATCAGTTGTTATATATATATATATATATATATATATATATATATATATATATATATACATATATATGTATATATATATATTTACATTATTAGGATTATATTATAAACAGTTCAAACAAACAGTACTCAAAATAACTAATAAAAGTATCTGAAAGAAGAGCTCACTGGCTAATGGAGATGTATAATAAAACTGCTCTAAATTATCTGATCTCCTAAGATTAATAGTTAGCTAAAGAAAAGAAATAGACATAATTGGTCTTCATTTTAATGAGGCTTTTGTTTCTGCATCTGAAGAATGTTTATCAATAGCTGAGAAAATGGCACACGTTTTTCAGCTGAAGCACAAGTCCATTGATAGCTGAAACATCGCAACTGTAAGACAACACATTGTGGGTGTTTCAAGCCCAGGTCCTCTGGCTGGTTGACATTTCATGAGCAATTTAACAACAACCACTAGGTACCATGCACTGCACAACAGCCTTCAAATACCTCTTAATTTAGTACTTTGTGTATGTTGGAGGGGGTGAGACAAAATCTCACTGCATAGTTCAAGCTGGCTTTGAACTTCCCATGTAGCAGAGCCTGGTCTTAACTTCATGGTAATTGTTCTATCTTGGCCTCCCGAGTACTGGAATTTCAGGCATATGCCACCATGTCCAACATGATTTGACACTCAGCATAAAATTTTGAAGTAGTGTTGTAGACAGCTGAATTAGATAAAAATATTATAGGCAGTCAGACAGGGCCAGGCCCTCAAGGACAACATGGAAGACAAGGTGACTTTCCAACTAAAGACAGACTTTCCTCCACCATGGGCCAGATCTCAAGACAAGAGTAAACAGAAGCAACTACATACTTCCCTAGGGATGGGCATCAGGGATTGATACTCTGAGTAGGTATCAATCACCTTAAAAGATCCTGAAAAGAGTCAAGAGCCCAAGCTCAATAGGTAGTGTTCTTGCTCGCTTGCTACGTAACTTGCTTTCCCATTGGATCCCAATTTTAATCAATTTTACCTGAGCAATGGTGCTTGTAATCTCATTGGTTGACCACAGTTTTATTCCATCTCCTACCCACCTAAGCAAGTTCCCATGTCTTCTCTCCATAAAAGTCCCTGGAAGAGACAGCTTCCTGTGGACACCCACTCGGGACCCCTTCCTGTCCCTCTCTCTAGACAGGAGCCTTCTTTCCCTCAATAAATATGTTCTGCTCATTACTTCCGTTTGTTCCTAAAATTCATTCCTTGGTTTTAGAGAACACGAACTCATCCCAGATATTTTCAGGTTGGGGATCGGTTTTCCCTATATCATTTGGAGGTTCCCTATTGGAGGGCATCCAGCCCAGATCAGTTTTCTCTCACTGCATCAGTAGGATTTGGCTTCTCCATTCTAGAGGTAAACTAGTATTAGAGAAATTGAACACTTATCCAAGGTCACATGCATTGTTCAAAACCAGAAACGGAACCAAAGGTCTTGGGCTGCTGAGTCAGCACTCACATAGGACTGAAGTCCATGTTTACTGTAGAAAGTGTGCCTAGACTCATAACTGACAAGCAGAGGAAGATAAGAAAGGATGGCGTGGAGCAATAACATACATATTTGGCCTTTGTCCCCACTTCCCAATAGAGCTCTTAAAATTCTTGGAATTTCCTGCCTGATAGGAGTGTCTTTTGTTACTCACAAAAGTTCTCCCTATGCTAATGAAGTGACAAATGACTTGGGTGAGCCGTAGGATACCCTTTGGGTGGGGATTGTCACCAGAAATACCAAGTGATTAGAGGACTGGAGCCTTGGACTTTGATTACTGAGCTTTATAAACTCTGGCAGGAGATCTGGAGCTCAGCTCATCTGTGCCTTTTAACGGTCTATAATAAGGGCAAATAAAGTGCTTTTCCTTAGGGTCCGTGGACAGTTTTGCCAAATTGTGGAATGCCACAACTCTTGTCTGGGTTAACGATTTCACAACCTCCTTTAAACACCTCATTGGTAAGGCATAAAGAGTGCTCAGCTCAATCCTGTGTCTCAGAAACAAACCTAAATGTCAACTGAAAATGAAAAAGACAGGCTATGAAGATACTACTAAAGAGGTTATTATAGTGATAACATCAATACAACCCAAAGTAGACTTCTGAGCAAAGAATATTAACAATGATAAAGATGTGGTGCTGATGCAGGAAGAAAAAACTGATTTGGGGATGGATGGCCTCCAGTAGGGAAACTCCAAATGGGTATAGGGAAAACTGATCCCCAACCTGAAAGTACCTGGGCTGAGTTCGTGTTCTCTAAAACCAAAGAATGAATTTTAGGAACAAATGGAAGTAATGAGCAGAACATATTTATTGAGGGAAAGAAAGCTCCTGTCTGAGAGACAAGAGGGGGATCCTGAGTGGGACTCCCCAGGAAGCTGTCTCTTCCAGGACTTTTATAGAGGAGAAGAGGAAGGGACTCACTTAGGTGGATATGAGGTGGGACAAAGACTATGGTCCACCAATGAGATTGCAAGCACCATTGCTCAGGTAAAATTGATTAAAATTGGGATTCAATGAGAAGGCAAGTCACATAGCAAGAGGGCAAGAACACCACCTATTGAGCTTAGGCTCTTGACTCTTTCCAGGGTCTTTGAAGGTGATTGGTAGTTTGTTTTTTTTAATTTTTAATTTTTTTTTTCTTGTTTCAGAACTTTTTTGTTTGTTTGTTTGTTTTTATGGCCAGCTCAGCCTGGCCTGAGGGCAGGGCTGGTGCAGCATGTGGTGCTGGACATAGAACCACGGTCCCTGCAGCCACCTAAGCTTTCCTAAGCAGGTGCTTTAGACCACTGGAGCCATCCTGCCAGGCCCAGGTGATTGATACTTATTTAGCATATTAATCCTTGATGCCCGCCCATTAAGGAAATATGTAGTTGCTTCTGTTTACTCTTGTCTTGAGATATGGCCCATTGCAGAGAAGTGTCTGTCTTTAGTTACAAAGTCACTTTGTCTCCCATGTCGTCCTTGAGGGCCTGCCCTGTCTGACTGCCTATAATATTTTTACCTAATTCAGCTGCCTACAACAGTGGTAATTTAAGTGTATGAAAAAAAATTTGTACATTAAAATAGAAACTCAAACACATGAAGCAAAAAAAAAAAAGAGAACTCCAAGGAGACAGACACCTATAGGCCTGGGCACTGATTTTTTTTTTTTGTTTTTTTTGTTTTGTTTTGTTTTGTTTTGTTTTTTTGGTTGTTTTTTAAATTTTATTCATTTTTTTTCTTGTTTCAGAACCTTTGTTTATTCACTCATTTTTATGGCCAGCTCAGCCCACCCCAAGGGCAGGGCTGGCACAGCATGTGGTGCCGGGGATCGAACTGCAGTCCCTGAAGCCGCCCAAGCTTCCCCAAGCAGGCACTTTAGACCACTGAGCCATCCTGCCGGGGCCCCCAGGGCACTGGTTTAAACACCCTTCTTTCAATAATTAATAGGAGAAATTGGGCTAATGCCAGTCAGGATAGGATGACTTAAGTATTACTGCAGGTTAGCTCTTTTTGTTAACTGTTATTTTTGTTTGTTTTTGAGACAGGTATTGCTATGTACCACAGCTAACCTCAGGTTTGCACTTCTCTTGCTTCAACCTCTCAAACACTGTGATTACAGATGTGTACCACTATGCCCGACTCTCCATTTGTGTTGATTTTTTACCCCAAATGCTACCAAAATTGGCACGATACACATTCTTTTAAAAGAGAATGTCAAATTTAACAAGATATGCATAGATTTCTAGAATGAATCCCCAAAATTTGAAGGTTTAAGTGATACCAAATATATTTTTGGACAACAGGAATAAAAGCTCCTTCTTGGGAAAGCTTGGGCGGCTTCAGGGACCGCGGTTCGATCCCTGGCACCACATGCTGCGCCAGCCCTGCCCTTGGGGCAGGCTCAGCCAGCCACAAAAATGAGTGAATAAACAAACAAAGGTTCTGAAACAAGAAAAATAAAATAAAATAAAATTAAAATTAAAAAATAATAAAAAATCTATCTCTGTAAAGTCACAAAATATTTAAAAACTAAGTAACAATTCTAAATAAATTATTGATCAAAAAAGAGAGCAAAACAATTATTTTGAATCAAAAATAAAACTATAACATAAAAATTATAGGATGCAGCTAAAATAATGCTTAGAGAATTTTTATAGAACTAACACCTTGTCTTGATTACTTTTCTTATTGCTAAGACCTACCACACCCACAGCTCTAAGGAAGAAAGGTCTGTTTTGGCTCATGGTTTTTAGTGGTATCAGCCATAATTGACTGGCTCCAAGGCAGGGACAAATGGCAGGGAAGAAATAGTTCATGCCATGGGGGTGAAATGTAGAGAGAGAAATCAAGGGAGAGGGAGGGAAGCCATAAATCCTCTGGGCCACACCCCCAGTGACCCTCCTCCAGCCAGGCTCTACCTCCCAGTGTCACCCTCTGCTATAAACCCCTCAGTAGACTAATTCACTGATAAGCATCCTGTGCTCATGATCCAGGCAGCTCCCAAAGCTCCACATTTGAATTTGTGAGGCTTTGGGGACATCCAGGTATAAATCATAGCACACCAACAATGGAAACAGACCACACCTTTAAATCAGCAACTTTGACTTGCATCCTAAGTACTGAAACAAGAGAAGTAAATAGAAGAGAGGAAATAGCATCAGAAATTAATGATAAAATCAAAAGTAATAGATACAAGAGCATATTGACTGCAAAGACTAATACAATTAGTAATATTAGGCGTACTGTCCAGGAGATAGAGAGACAGAGAATAGATAGGCAGACAGAGAGACAGCAGGCCATCATTTGAGTCTAAACTACTACACTGGACCCCAACAGAGCAGGGTAAAAAAATCAAATCAATCATGTTAAAGTTGTCTGTCAAGATAATCCGGCCTACTAAGAGATTAAGAAAGATACCTGTAGCTGGGGCAATCAAGGTTAAATTCAAATGTCAAGAGGTGAAAGGCTCTTCCATCCATTCACCCCATCACCTCTGGTTCTGAGAATTGAACTCAGGACCTTGTGCTTGCCAGGCAGGCACTTATGCCATCCTCTATTCTTAAGAGTTAAGTTCAAGGATTCTTTCCACTTCCAGTGGAAAGAAGCTATAACTGGTATTTATTTGATACTAGAAGGACATTTTTCTCATTCTTTGTCTGGTCAGATACTAGAACATTAAACCACAATATTTTAAAATAAAACATGGGACTGGGGATATAATCCAGTGGTAGAGCCCTTGCTTTGCACATGAGAGGACCTGTATTGGCCACTAGCATGGTTAATAAATAAGGCAGAGTTCTCTGCCATGTGCATTGTATGCAATAGTACCTTAGTGCACAAATTTAATCTGCTCTAAAATTTTGGGTCTGTGTGGCAAAAATGACCATGGCCATGTTTGTTACCTGGTGTAGAGTTTACAAACAAAAACAGAATTTTACCAAATGCTTGTTTGCAAACCAAATTGTCTTCAAACAAAAAGATTTTTGAAACCAGGGTACCATTGTACTTGAGGGAGCTATCACAGACTGTTTAGACCACCCAAAGTCCTTAAGCTATTAAAATTTTTTCAGTGGACACATTTCAAAGGGATTTTTTCTTTCATGTTTAAAATATGCATTTTAGTGAACTTGGCCATGTCAATAAACAATTAATAAAAATTATCCTTGGTCCTCTCAAAAACTGATGATGTGTGGCTGTAATCCCAGCACCCGGGCAGGTGAGGCACAAGTCCCAGCCCAGCCTGGACACCTCAATAATCTGTCAAGATCCTGTATCAAAATTAAAAAGAAAAAGAGGAGAGAAAATGTTAATACAAAGGTCCTGGTACCAAGGTTTAAAAAGCCTGATACCTCTCAACCATTTGAAGTTTAATGGTCCTACTGCATTTTTATATCAATTTTTTTATATATAACACACCCTATGTATGTAACTTACACAGTAAGTACTGTTCACTTACATAGTGTCTATTTTCACTATTCAGATTGATAGCTTAAATGACATTTTGGATATGTAAATTCTGTCTGGTGTACACTACATTTTCTCATTTTGTAACAATACTTATCACAGGAACAACAATGTGTCTTAATTAACCGAGCCACTAAACTTTGCTCAACCATAGCTGCTCCCTATGACTCATAAGCTTTCTCGTTTTTAGATTCAGTGCAACAACATCTGGTAGCTTATATAAGGAGAGAGGATGTTCTCTATGATCAGTGATTTTTCCTGGACAACATGTTTCTGCAGTTGGCAGACTTCCATTTCTCTCTGCGTAGTTGTTCCCTTCGTATAGTCTCACACTGGCACCTTAGTTGCTCTCCCTGAAGATGAGTGCATGCATGAACTCAGTCAAATACTGCACCATTAACTTTTACAGTGATTGATTCCTAAATTGCTTCTGTTAATTTGTCCTGAATTGATCCTACCTTGAAAAACACAAAGCTAGAAATCATCAGTAGTGAGCTTTTTACAAAACAAGGTATTGTGTCATTTATACACTTCACACACATGACAGTATTTCTTATAGAATAATTTATGCTATAAAATCTTTGTGATCTTTTTGATAATCACTAAAAAAAAGATAGAGATTGCATTTTGCAAAATGTATCTCTAGATAAATTATGTTTCTCCACCCAAATGTTTTTAACAACTCTTCTGATACTCATACTATAAGGCATCTTGAAGCATACTTCTGGATTTTTTTTTTTTTTTTAATATTCTTGTTTTACTTGAGTCTCTTACTGTTTTTGAAATGAGACAGGGGAAATGAGCCTCTTGACTGCAAAGGAATCACATGCCCTAAAGATTCTTTTAAAGTGTTCTATTTTCTTCAGTTCGAAAGAAGTAAGACTAGTTCAAGCCACTTACTGGACATTTGCCAGCTTTCCTAGCTTGGTGGGGGGAAACAACCAGAAGGAAAATATATACTATAATCAAATTGGGCTACAGACAATTTTTTTTTTTTAGAATTATTTATTTATTTATTTATTTATTTATTTATTTATTTATTTATTGTTTCAGAACCTTTGTTTCTTTACTCACTCATTTTTATGACCGGCTCAGCCCGCCCCAAGAGCAGGGTTGGCGCAGCATGTGGTGCTGGGGATCGAATTGTGGTCCCTGAAGCCGCCCAAGCTTTCCCAAGCAGGCGCTTTAGACCGCTGAGCCATCCCGCCAGGCCCCTACAGACAATTCTTGAAGGTACCAAAACCACTTTAGAAAAAGATGTTGAAATCTCATATAGGATGATCAACACCGAATTAATCAATTAATTTTATTATAAATAGGATGCTTAGCAAAATCCGCTTCATGTTTATCTTTACATGGACCTATTTAAGCATCCTAATAAATGGGACCCTTGAATACTTGGTGGTTTAGAATATTTCTACATCATCTTTTAGGATTTATTCTAGAATGATTCATTAGAGACAAAACTCTGCCAACAAGTCCAAAAGAGAATCAACGTGGTTTAAAATAATGTGTTTTCTTTTGAAGGGAACCTGTCATATACATTTGAGATGCTTCCAGCAAAAAATTCTTGGAGGCCTTGCCATACTTGCAAATGTTGATGATTTTTACAAAATGTCACCAGGCTCTCCCCTCCTCTACTCCCACCTCTCAGTAAGACCTTAAATGCATTAATTCTTTTCTGCATAATACTTCACTTTGAAAATTACTATTTTCTTGTACACCTATGTCCATAGCAGAAGCTATTCGTGATAGTCAGGAGACAGAAACAGCTCAGTTGCCCATTGGGAAATGCATGAATAAACAAAATATGCATGCATACACAATAGAATATTATGCAACCTTTAAAAAGGGAGGAAAAGCAGAGCAGGGGTGAGTTATAGCTCAGTGTGCATCCTTAGCTCAGTCAAAGCCCCACATTCAACCTGCAACACTATTCAAAAAGAAGGGGAATCATGTGACATATGCTACAACACTAGGTGAACCCTGAAGATATCATGTTAAGCTAATTAAGTCAGTCTTCAAAAAGTAAATATTGCATGAGACCTCTTCTATTTAAACTTATACCAGGTTTCAGGAAACTCTCAGAACCAGAAAGTGGAAAAGAGTGTGGTCACCAAAGCTGGTGGGGTCTGACAGGAAGAGCAGGGAGCTGCTGCTTAATGGGTGTAGAGTTTCAATTTTGAAGGATAAAACCCATATGTAAGAGTCCTTGACATTACTAACTGTGCATACACTTACAGACAGGAAAATCTCGTTATGTGTTTGCTATCACAATTATAAATAAATATTTCTTCAGAAAGCTTTCTAATTTTTGAAGTTTATTTTACTTTAAATTTCCTCATTGTGGGAGCAGGGGAGATAGCTCAGGGTCATTAGTACCTGCCTGGCAAGTACAAGGTTCTGAGTTCAATGCTCAGTTCCGCAAATAAATAAATTTCCTCATTGTGGTGAGAAAGGAATAGAAAGCTATTGTCTTAGAGTGAACTAAAAATAACACATGTACTTTTTCTTTTCTGACTTTCAGAGATGTTAATTAATTTAGTATATATGCTGGCAAAACAAGCACTATGTTGACTAATTTAGTCTCTCAAAATCTGATCAGATTTTAGAAATTTCCAATCTTCTAAAAGAACATCTAGAAATGAAATTTGAAAGACTTATTGTTTTTTTTTTTAATTTTATTTATTATTATTTTTTCTTGTTTCAGAACCTTTGTTTATTCACTCATTTTCATGGCCGGCTCAGCCCACCCCGAGGGCAGGGCTGGCGCAGCATGTGGTGTCGGGGGATCGAACCGGGGTCCCTGAAGCCACCCAAGCTTTCCCAAGCAGGCGCTTTAGGCCACTGAGCCATCCCGCCGGGCCCTGAAAGACTTACTGTATCCCTTTAAAAGCTATTGAAACTGCAACTGTCTTGTAGCCACACTCAGCTAAAGATGGCTAATTGTTGTCTAATGGAATGGGAGATTCCTTTCTAAGTAAAGGGAAAAGAAGTTGCAAAATGGACTATGTGTGGTGCCATCATGAAGCCTCTGAGTGTCCCAGATGCTCTGCTCGTCCCTGTCGCACTGGTCCATTTCTGCTGTGTAGGTGTTCAAGGCAGAGTCCAAGTGATTCAGATCTCTGTTGCAGATGCTGCCATATGCGACTGTTAATAATCTGACATTTAGCTCATTTCCTGACCTGCTGTTGGTACTTGGAGATATTAGACAGCTGAATAAGTCTCTTTCTGCACTAGAGTCTGAGAAGAAGAGGGTCAGGAGGACTGGAAGTGACTTTTATGAAGATTTTTCTAGCTTCACTCCACTTGCTGCCCTCCCTAGATCTCTTCCCTAAGTCTTTTTGCTGTGTGCTGGGGCTCAAACCCAAAATGATGACACAGAGGCTCTGCCACCCAGTGACACCAGCCCTCAGTTCTGTTCTTATAAAGAGAGTAGATGGTTTCTTCATTTCCCAAATATATGAAATACTTCACAATGTGTCAGTTCCTGATCTCTTTGGATTTATGCAGAACTACTAAAATTTATAGTTTGAGGAATTTTATGAGACTCCCATAGTTCTAAAAAGCACAGATGTTCAGTTTGTCATTCAGGTATATCCATTCATTTGACAAATAGATATTATTTAATAGATACTCAGTATTTTCCCTATACAATCAGGTCTTTGTAGTTCGGTCTTCTAGTGTCCTGAATTTGGGCCCTTTAAAAATCACTGCAAGTTCTCACCAACGAATGTGTTTAAATCAAATGAGGATCTTAACCAGCAACTCAATGCTAGATATATTTTTAAAATTACACAGACTCGTGTCTCATTTATGGAAATAGAGCAGCAATCTTGCAAATCTGAAATTTCCCCAAGTATACGCAGAGGTGCTGTAGAAGCTTGCTTGAAAGGGCTGTGTGCTGGCCATGAATGCTCTTATTTCTGAGCATCTGAGTCATGTGTCCAGCACACAGGATGGGCTAGCAGCGGCTTTGAAGGGCTCCAGAGTGACTTGCAAGGTGCTGGGTCCTCAGGGAACGACGGAGGCCCTGACTGTTTGGCTGGTTCCAGTCCACTTTGCCTTGAGCCACAGAGATTCCTGTGTGCTCACTCAGCCAACCTGGACCCGAGCTCTGCATGTGGCCTGGTGGTATTCCAGCACATTGCTGCTCAAGCTAGGCTGACAGTTAGACTGACAGAAGACCAGGCAGCCCTTAGCTCGGCAGCGAGAGCCCATTGCTCCCCTGTGTTGATCAAACCAGTGTGTTCTCTTCTCAGCCCCAGCAGCCTCACAGCCACTCAACGGCACCCTTGCTTCCTCAGGTGTAACAGTTAACAGAAGAGTTTAGTTCATATTCCCCACTAGAAACAAATATGGACTATAACTTAGTGACTTAGCAAGACTGTCTCAAAACAAAAACATAAAAAGAGCAAGGCTGGAGCTCAGTGAGAAGGCCCTGGTTTCAACCCCTAGTGAGATAGATAAGGGAGCAGGGGGCTAGAAGAAAGTTCAAGGTCCCAGGGACACACCCTGCAAGGGGCTGTGGAGCTCGGGCTCCTCTCTGGATTTCTTCCTGGCCACTACAAGGTGAGCAACCTATTCTACCACCTGCTTCTGACCACGATACGCTGCCCTGCCACAGGCCATAGGCACAATGGATCTGCCTCACCATAGACTGGAAATTCTAAAGCTAGGGCCGAACACACATGCTTCCCCTTGATAAACAGGCTTTCTCAGTCTTCTTTTAAGGTACTAGAAGGCCTGCTAACCCATCAGGTAACACATCTGACTTTTGACTTTGTTAAAAATTCTTTTTTTTTTTTTGGAAGAACCAGGGATTGAACTCAGTACTTTGCTGTTTAATTTGAACAGGTGGCCTTTAGTAAAACTACAAATTGTTTTAGCAACCATCTATAAGTTGATTAGAGTCTTAAAACTTGTTAAAGAAGTTCCAGATTTTCATCAACCAAAATGAGTTGGGAAATCATTTCAACCCTCAAGGGAGGAACCGCTAAAGAGGTGATGTGCCCCTGCTAGCCTACCGTCACACTTCACAAATATTCTTTTTTTTTTTTTTTTTTTCATTTTGAAATAGGGTCTTGTTATATAGGTCAGGCTGACATCAAACTCATGGCATTCCTTCTGCCTCAGCCTCCTGAATGCTGGGATTACAGGTATGCACCACCAGCATTACTCTTTATAGTTACCTTCAAGTCAGGCACCAAAAAGAAAGTGTGCCCACAGGCAGGGAACAAATAGAAATTCAGGTGCACCAGGGCACCATGCTGTACTGCCCACAGTGAAGACCCAAGAAATTCTACACTCTTCTATATCACCTAGCTGGGCTCAGTATGGCCACCATGTGAACAGGAGGTGGGTCAGAAAAAACCAGCACAGGAGGAAGGATGGCAGAGTGAGCTCATAGACGAGCCCTGTGGGCTTTGAAGTTGGGAGGGAAGACACCCAGAGAAACTCAGGAGGTCCCGACCAGGTGGACAACACCGGGAAACAATCTCCCCTCGGACCTCCAATGGGAATGCGAGTCTCCTGTTGTCTTGATTTTTTTGCCTCATGAAAGCTATTTGGGATTTCTGACTTTCAGAATCATTAAATAATAAGTAGGACCTGCTCTCAGTCACTAAGTATGTGATTATGTGTTATAGCAAAGAAACAGGAAATGAATGCACTGGTGTGCCAGAGAGTCAAAGAGGAACAGACATGTCCCTCCTGTGGGCCTTTGTTCAGCAGATGCTTCCTGGGTTGTCACAGTCACAGGGCCACTGCTCTGGAGTGGTCCACTCTGTCAGGCCCTGTGCTAAGTGCTTGCACACGTTTGTCAAGTCCTTAAACCCATCCTCTCACTGTAGATTGCTGACATCTATTGAAACCTTGTGTAGACATTGTTTTAGACATCTGATATGTGCTATTATGTTTAACTCTTATAATTTTTTTTTTTGTCTTTTTTTTGAGACAGGGTCTTGCTATGCAGTTGAGGCTGGCCTTGAACTCACTTTTGTAGCCCAGGCTGGTCTCGAACTCGCACCAATCCTCCTGCCTCAGCCTCCCGAGTGCTGGGATTACAGGCGTGAGCCACCACGCCCGGCAACTCTTATAATTTTGAGGTAGAGAACATTCATGCTTTCTGCTTTTGCATAAGAACAACTACACTTTAGAGGATAGAAATGGTTTTCAGGGTCATGGTGCTAGAAAGGGATGGAAATTTTAGCTTGCCTTCCTCCAGAGCCTGCTCTGATGTCCCACATTTTCCAGATGACTAAATTAGACCTTGGGTAAGTTCAATAGCTCGCTGAAGTCAAAACAGATGATTAGTTACTGCCTCGTGCACACTTTCCTCCGGCTCACCCTGCTGCAGACCCTTCTGCTTCCAGTCTGCAGCTTGTTCAGAACCCTTTGTGCACTGTAGGGCCTAGATGTCTCTTAGCCCAGTGCCTGAGTTGGCTAGGCCTGCATACAGAAATTGTAGGTAGGGTGTCCATGGCTGGACAGCTCGAGTCCTTCAGCTCTCTCAAGCTGGGTTAACTCTTACCCTCACAACCCCTTCTTCTTCTGAAGGAGATGCCACTGTCCTCAAAAGCTCTCTTCTTTCTTCTTCCATTCTTGCTATGATCCTTTTAGGATCAAGACCTCTCCATATAGAAATCTCCTGGGAGTACAAACAAGCAATGGTTTCTAGAACTGTGACACAGCTTCCCTAGCCTAGGTTAACACACTGTTATGGAGATTAAGCAGTGGAAGAGAAGAAGCCAGCGGAGCCCAGCGGCTCCGCCGCCTGCAGCCCCTCCAGCTGATAGTACCTTGCACATTTCTTGGGCTGTGTGTTGGTGCTGGCAGCACTAGATTAATGGCATCTCCTCAACCCAAGCTACCCTTGCCTGCAATGGCACAACTGATCTGGCATTGGACAAAACAAACTTAATGAAAAACTAGCTGCTGGGCATAGGGGTACACACCAGAAATCCCAGCACTCTGGAGGCTGAGACAGTAAATTCAAGGCAACCTGACTGTATAAAAAATTAATAAGAAAAAATAAAACAGGGCACAACAATAAAAAGAAGAAAAACATAAAGAAAAGAGCATTGAAAACATATCTTTTTTTTTTTTTTTTTCCCCCTTTGAGACAGGGTCTTGCTATGCAGGCTGGCCTTGAGCTCATTTTTGTAGCTGAGGCTGGTCTCGAGCTTGCACTGATTCTCCTGCCTCAGCCTCCTAAGCTCTGGGATTACAGGCATGCACCACCATACCCAGTGAAAACACAACAATTTCTAAATACATATATCTTGGGATGTGGCGGCACACACCTGTAATCCCAGCACTCGAGAGGCTGGGGCTGGAGGATCTTTGCTAGTTCGAGACCAGTCTGGGCTATAAAGTGAATCAAAGGCCAGCCTAAACTGTATAGCAAGACCATGTCTCAAAAAGACCAAAAACAAACAAACCCTCAAGCTTTCTTCCCAGGGTTTCTCAAATGTTTCATTTTTGGGGCCCCCTTGCCCTGATTTCTGCAGGTGAGATCCAGTTGAGATTTGTCCCCTGATATGGTCTAGACAGGTAGTATTCACAACGTGGCAACCCATGCTGCTCTGCATGAAAAGATCACACCTGTAAACACTTCAATCCCTGGCCTGAGGCGCTATTAGAAAGTGGTGTACCCGTGTAGAGGTGCGGCTGGCAATGCATACACAAAAAAGTGTGCCATATCACTGGCCATCAGGGAAATGCAATTTAGTGCAGATTCCATCTTACTCCAGACAGAACGGCTACTATCAAAACAGTCAATAACAAAGGTAGGCAAGACTAGAGGGGTAAAAGAACATTTCTGTGTTGTTAGTTTAAATGTAAAGTAGGCAACCACTGTGGGGATCAGTTTGGAGACTCCTCAAAAACTAAATCCCATTTGACCCCGGCATTCCCCTTCTGGATATCTTCCTGAAAGAATTAAAGTCATCATATTACACTGTTTCATATTTGCTCATGTTTATAGTAGCACAATTTATAGTGGCTAAATCTTTCAAATAGCCTACATGCCCACCAGTGGATGAATTGATAAAGAAAATGTGCTACTTGCAGGATGGCTCAGTGGTCTAAAGCGTCTGCTTAGGAAAGCTTAGGTGGCTGCAGGGACCGTGGTTCGATCCCCAGCACCATGTGCTGTGCCAGCCCTGCCCTCAGGCCAGGCTGAGCTGGCCATGAAAGTAAACAAACAAACAAACAAAAGTTCTGAAACAAGAAAAAAAAATAATAAAAAAAATAATAAAATGTGCTACTTGTATATACTGGAATAACTCTGTGCCATAAGGAAGGATAAACTCAAGGCATTTGTAGGTAAATGGCTCTTAAAATCCCAATGCTAAGGACCAGGAAGAGAGCTCAGTAGAATAAGCACCTGCCTGGCAAGCACAGGGTCCTGAGTTCAATCCCTGGTACTGGAAAAAAAAAAAAAGATTCTTCTGCATTTAAGTGTTGTTCTTAAAAAAATAAAAAATAAAGTGTTGTTCTTGAGTATTTTGTCACAGCAACAGAAAGAGGGCTAGAGTTTGTGATGTATGATCCAGTGCTGGGATTATAGGTATGGCTACGAGGATAAAACAGCCAACATGGACAGCAGAGCAGAAACGGAAATAATGAATGTGTTTCTCTACTTGAGTAAGCGACCAGTAGAATAAGCCTATGGCTCCATTCAAGCATTTAAAACTCATGAAACAGATATTGATCATTTACTGCTTCTAAGAGTTTCTAGGGCTTTTTGCTTTTCAGTATAATTTTTGTTGGAATAATTATGACCAAAAGTGCCTATATCAAAAGACATGCCTGGGGCATGTTCATCTCCTCCCTGGAGCCCAGCCCCATCCCTAGACTATAATAAGAGGCTCCATCACCATTCTGTACTGATTTATGGCACTCATTTAACAATGTTGTGATCACTAATGGTTGCAAATGTGATCTGCTGGGAAACCATCTCAGCAATTCAATTGTTTTGCCTGTAACTAGTTTTGTGCTTTAGCTATCAAGCCAGGGTATATTCTTGAGAATCTCTGATGTCAGAAGGTTAGCTGCCTGGAGCTATGACAGGAATGTCTTCAAAGTTCATTTCTCCTCATGAGCTCATTTTTCATTACTTGTTGATGCACAGCTCTGGCCTGGCCAAACAAACCTATTTGCAGCTTATGTTCATAGCTGTCATGGTTTGTGTCTAGTTGTCCCCCCAAAATCTGGTGCTGTCATAGAGTGGGGCATCTAGAGTTTGTGACTGATTCAGGATCCAATGCTGGGACCATAGGTGTGAGAGCTGCACCTGCCCCCGGGCCTGTAGCCTGCGTACAATACCAGAGAGGGAAAGCGTCCCCTCCCTCCCCTCCCCTTCCCTTTTTCCATTTTTGCCCCTTTCGCTCTTGTCACTTTTGCTGTGTGTCCCATCCCATTGCCCACATCCCCTCCACACACACACACACACACACACACATCATGAAACGTTGCTCCTCTGCCACATAACCCTGCCTTAGAGCCAACTGAGTATGAACTGAAACCTCCACTAACTGTGAGCTAAATAAACCTTCCCTTCCTTCATTTTGAGCTTTGAGTATTTTGTGTCAGCAAATGAGAGAAAAGTAACCAAAACAATGGCTCCTGCTGATTCCTGCTTTGCCCTTTTGCAAAAGGAATGTTTCACCATGGAAAGCATTAAGTCCTACTTCATCACGGGGGTGAAATCGTGCAGTTGGGTAGGTGCAAAGCTACTTAGCAAGGGCCTCTTGGGAAGCCCTGGGTGTATTTAGCAAGGCTCAGTAGATGAGGGTCAATGAGGTCTGCAGTTAACCCTGATTGTGTCAACTTGATTGGTTTGGAAGCCACTCAGAGCTCAGCACAGCACACCTCTGGGTGCCTCTGGGTGTGCTCTCGGGGTCTGTGTCTGCTCCTCACCCATTTATCTCTGCCACTGTTGCCCTGCTCTTCTGCCTGGCTGCTATGACCTGAACATCCTTGCTTCTCCATGCTCTCCCATCATAATGTCTTAGGGCCTGACAAGAGTGTACTAAATGCCCTGGAACCATGAGCCAAAGTAAACCTGTCATCCATTAAACTGTGGGCATGGGGCGTTATATCCCAACAGCAAGAGAGCTGGCTAAAATGCTAGACAACTTTCTTTGAGCTCCCACTGTCTCCACTTCTCTTGGGGACAATCAGGACACTCATGTCATGGAATTCTTAGAAGGATTCTCACAACTAGATCTTGAAGCTGTGTAGCAAATACTTAGTAGCCTAGCTATTCTCGCTAGCATTCTTAGCACACTGGGGAGCATCTCTTCAACCAGTTCCCAGAGGGCTTTTCCTCACATGGGGACAAAAAGGTCCGCCTGAGCAGAGACTGCGGAGCAGCAGAGAAGCCTGGGCTGCCTCATGTTAGCAGTTTTTAGTAGCAATGGTGACTCATGAGCAGTTACTGTCAGAAAGACTCAAAATTGAAATAGCTCTTACCATCTCTACAATATTTTTACCACACTGTTTTATCTGAGCATAAAAAGCATAGTTTTAATTAAATCTTGCTCTGCAGGGGTAAAAAAAAGAACCAATCGCATGTTATTTTTCTTCTCTCTGTGCATCTTCTGTCCTTACTGAACAGCAGGCTTCCAAACTGACGGAATCCCGTGAAAGGGTCCCTTGGTCAGGTAGAACTGGCACACAGGGCCTCATGAAGCCCAGTGTTGTTACAGGAAATGAGTACATTGTATTGAAGGCTCTTTGCTGCCCATTGTTTCTCAAGCTTGCGCCTGTGTGGGACTGTTTGTACTACACCACACACAGCAGCCATTGTGCCCCCTGCGACATCCTACATGCAGCTGTGCACTGTTGCGCCAGAGCTAGTTTATCAGCCATGGAATTCACTCAGAAAGCAATTGCAACAACATGCAAAGTCAGGGCTCTGCTTTTCTCTGGGAATGTCTCACACTCTCCAACATTCCTCTCCCACTTGGCCAAAAAAAACAAGCCAATAG
Source organism: Myocastor coypus (assembly GCA_004027025.1). Taxonomy (NCBI): domain Eukaryota; kingdom Metazoa; phylum Chordata; class Mammalia; order Rodentia; family Myocastoridae; genus Myocastor; species Myocastor coypus. The sequence goes on from PVJA010013972.1 coordinate 38,088, forward strand.
AGGCCCTCTTTGATGTATGTGGCCTGGGCTATTCAGAGGTGAGGCTTTGGGAGCAACCATTTGAAAGCTCTGTAAGAAATCTCCATTCACAACTTTCTGACCCAGAGAAGGGAATGGTGATGTTCCCCTTGGCTAGATGTGACTTTTACCTCAGGTACTAAGTACAGTTTACAGCATAAAGCACTGTCGATGCCAGCCTCTGGGACTAAGTGTCTCTCAAAATTTAAAAGTAAATAAAGGACTGGAGATGTGCCTCAGTGAAAAAAATCCCTGAATTCAATCCCCAAGAAAAAAACTGTATATACTTTTCAGGACAAACATATAATAAAAAAAGTTACCAGTATGTGTCCACAAATTTTGGAGTAGGTAACTTTGGAACAAGACCAAAGTACAAATATGTAGACGTAAGTTTTCCTGACTAAATGTCTAGTTTTCACTGTTAAATGTGCCTCTGGTGTCCACTACTAGGACAGAGGAGGAAATGAATTTAAGTCACTCCAGTGTTTTCTTCAGACTCTAAAGCCTTCTGCTGAACTTCTATGCAGTAGCTTTGGCATCAGAACCACTTGCTCCATTTTTTCTGCCACTGGAATCAGTCTCCTGTTGTAATCATCCTCACAAAAGAATGTTATCTTGGACCTGTGGTCACGAGGACCCCCATTTCCTGTGACTGACTTGCTAAAGGAAGTATTTGTCTTTTCTCTACTTTCAGATTGAATGCTGTTTCTCTTCCAACCAACAGAGTATGGTGATATTCAGAGAAAGGGTGTCCCTGTGAACCACTTTTTCCTGGGTCAGTTTTTCTTTTTCCAAGTAGGAAAGATTCTCTTGATAATCAAGTTTCCAGTCATCTTCTCAAGTCTTCCCTCCCATCTGATATTTGAAGCCTAAAGTAGCAATGAAAATAACTTTACATGGAAGGCTAAATATGTTCCCTTCCCACTCACCCTCCTGTCCGAGTAATTTTAGGTTTTGCCACTTTTTTAACATTAAAGAATAGAACATAAGAAGGAAGCAACAGAGAAGGAGAACAGAGCAGGCCTTAAAACGTATGTGCTGAGGTGGATCCCTGGGGATGCAAACCTTGAGCTAGGAACCTGGAGGCTCTTTGCTCTCCAGTGCTCCAGGCAGCAGTGACCAAGTGGTGCATGAAGGGAAGGAAAGTGAATTACACTAACTGACCTCTGCAACCTACTGTCTTTCAGGATTACTTGTGGAAACATGAATTCATAACAAGATATGGACAACATATGAAGCAAATTCAGAGAAATTAGCCAGGGTTCAGAACCTCTTTGCAAAAGTGTCTGAAATGTAGATCCTCAAAATATTGTTCACAGTTTCTCTGATCAACTCTTAAAAAAAAAGTTCTGAAAAACTGCACTTTCTCACCTGCTTTAAGCAACACTCAACAAATTTTAATGTAAGTTTGAGTAGCTGCTACAGATGTAATTTCCAGCAGATAGTAAATGAGAACATTTGAAACCAAATTTGCATATCACTTTTATATATGTCCAATGGAATCTAAACATGTAGACAACTTAATATCCACTTTCACCCACTAAAACATGTATGAAAACTGTTGTTTAGTATTTGGAAATGATATACCTTTTTTATTCTTTTTGAATTTATAAACATTCTATTTCTAAACACTTATTTTCCTAATAATTTTGTCCTTTGTTCTTATTTTTGTTTTTAGAAATCCTTCATTTATCATAATGCCATGCTTCTCTGCAACAAAGTAGGTTTATAGGGCTTATGGCTGGAATTTGAAAGGAGGACTAGAGGTACACTGATATTCTCAGGGACTGTAACTTTTTTAGGAAATTGTTCAACAGTTTGGTTTAGCATCTTGTTCACCCTGATGGGAGCCAACAGCATGGGGTCTGAAGCATAAGCATTTCTTCTCAATGGACAAGCATTAGAATCTTACTGAGGGAAGGAGAGAAGGAGACAAGTAGAAATGGAAAGCACTGTTAGTGAACAAAACTTCCTGTGAGGCTCTAAGAGCATAAAGCAACACTGTTTCAGCTAGAAATGTAAGTGCAAATAAGGTTCAGAAAAGGCTGCTCCAGCTTCTGTTACCCTATCCCTGTCCAAGGAGTCATGGACTTTCATAACATAAGATAAAACCAGCAAACTGGCTGGATAAGAAGGCCTGACCCATCAATCACAGTGAGTGAGGCAGTATACATAAGCAGAACACAGTTTCCAAGTCCTGCTCCTGGAACCAACCAGAAGTTCTATCTTCAGTTCTCTTGGTGTGAAATTAAGCAGGTTTTTGATCAGATACTCTAGATCTAGATTGAAGAACAAGATAAGAAAGACCCCCCACCAATAGCCTTGGACAACTGTGAGTTTCTAGCTTGGTGTCACTCTGGAGACATATTTCTTTCCACCTTTAATAAATGTAAGTCTTTGCTACCTTTCTTTATGTCTCTTGTCCAATTCTTTGTTCAGGACACCATGAACCTGGAACGGATCCCTAAAAAAGAATGTGCAGGCCCTCAAAGCCAACAACAGTAGAATATACACACCTGTGCAGCTCTTGCACAGTGTCTGTGGGCAGCAGCCCCTTTGGAAGGCCCGGCAGAGTGGCACTGGCTGTCTTAGGATAGTGCTGGCAGCGATGTACCATCATCACACACAGCAGCCCTGGAGAACCAGTGTCTTCAGTGGTTGTGAGTGGCTTCAGTAGCAGTTAGCAGGAGCTTATAAGAATAATCTTGACCAAATATCAGTGTTTTTCCCAGACAAGGGTCTTTGCTGAAAATTCAATGGTGACATCCTCCAAGGGAACCAAATAGGGGAGAAAACAAATACCCAACATTTGAAACCTATTTGCAATCCCATGTGACACACCACCTAGGCACTTCTCAAAAAAAAAAAAAAAAAAACAGGCATAGACCTTCAAGCGTTCCAGATGTGCTTTAATGGAACAAGAAAGCTAGAAGTAAGAAAGCGTTGCTTTTTCTACATGGGTTTTCCTAGCAAGGCACAAAGTAGGAATTTTCCAGGATGGAAGACTGCTGAATAAAGTTTTGGAGAAATGTAGTAATATCACTGTGGGTCAAAACAGGATACAGACAAAGGTAATAAGAAAAGCTGAAGTATATTATCCAGCATATCCAAGCTTATCTTCCAATTCTTATAGAAGCAGAGGGGGGGGGAAAGAGGCATATACTGCTAATCAACTTCTAATTCCAATAACTATAATCTTAGTTAAAAGGCACTGTGTAGCTGGTTTTAGTTGTATTTACAGATGGTGTGAAGGTATATAAATAAGAAGTAGTATCAGTGCTGCAAAGTTTTTACTCATGCTTGAGACAAGTCTCTCCTCCTCTCTAGGCAAAATACAGTAGGGTGGGGCTGGCAGGAGGGGAACCCATGCTCTAGAGATGACTTTATGCTACAAAATTGAGGCCCTACTTCTAGAAAATTGTCAAAACTAAAAATCAGTAGGCAATTGTGTCTGGAAAAGAATATGTTCTAAAAAAGAATTCACCATATTCATGAATATGGTCCTATCCAGCCCCCGCACCTCAAGAATAACAGAAAATAATAAAAATAACGTGGAGATTCAAAACCAGCTTTGTTCCTAAAAACAAGTCAGAATGTGCGTACATTCTCAAAAGGCCCCGGAGCCATCCTACATGGGCAAATGGTTCCCCAGCTCCAATTAGCTCTGGAAAAGATAAAACCAGGTCTCCTGAGCCCCCAGGTGGCCTGTCTGGATGGGTAAGCAAGGTCACCACAATTAAGTCTTCTTCTGAACTTCAACACATCCGGGATTTATCCACAGTATCATTCTATCCTGCCTAGGTGTTCATAAAATTATAAGCTCCTTTCTTCTTTCTTCATGCCCTGTGAACTACACAGGTTAGTGGGCTGGGGAAATAGCTCAGTAGAATAAGCACTTGCCTGGCAAAAGCAAGGACCTGAGTTCAATCTCCAGTCCCTCAAAAAAAAAAAAAAGATTGAACTATGCAGATTAGTAGTGAAGGCATAACAAATATTCATTAGGTAGACATGATCCAACTGCTGAGCACGGAACACCATTGTCAGAGATAATGTAGGGTACCCCAAAAGACTTAACCTCCACACAGCCTACACAAGTGAGCATCCTGCTGCCCAGCCTCCGCAGGGCCTGATCATTCTGCCGGTGTCTGGGATAAGATCCCATCTTGCTAGGAAAAGCTAGAAGATGTAGTTATGGACTGGTGATCATGTTTGATGGGAAAAGGAGAAATGAAGAGGAGAAAGAGGAGTACATGTGTTCGTGTGCCTTCGCATCCATTTACATGACAACACAGGTTGTGCTCAGTTTGTAAACGATGAAAACAAAGTCCCTAAAGCTATGAGAAACTGAAGGGAATCAGGTATCCAACTGAAACACAGGTCAGACAGATGCGAGGCATCTGGACTGGTATTGGGCTCTTTTGAGCATGGCGCAGTTTGTCCTGTAGGAGGGAAGTCCAGGTTAGTGTTTGCTGGGCTCCAAGCAGAACCTAGCACCACCCTACCAGACCCTGCCTTCCTGCAGTGCTGGGCTGGCACTCAGCATGCAGAGGAACTCAGCAACACTTACCGTCCAAAAAGGAAGCTATGCCCTTCCAAGCACATGGCATCTGTTTATAGAAAAGGAACCAGATGAAAAAGGAAACTTCCTAGTGAAAATGGGAGAGGAAATGCAGGCGTGTCACACGTGCACATGAGGCACACCCTTGATGCTGGTATTCGTGTGTGGAGCTAGTGCAGTGCTTTACTAGGCAAACTTAAACTTTCACCTTAGAAATACTGACAAGCTAACAAAAATCAAGAGATATAGCCAGTTTGTTTTCTTTTATTTTGTTTTGCAGAACTATAGGCTGAGGGCCAGCCAAATAGTTCAGCAGATTACAGCACCTGAAAGCAGGCGTAGGGGCCAGGGTTTAATCCCCTGGCCTGCTGTGCCAGTCCAGCCCCTGGCGCATGCTGAGATGGTAGTTGAGGCTGGGCATGGTGGTGCCTGCCTTTAACCCTAAATCTTGGGAGACTGTAAACAGGTGGATCACTATGAGTCAGATCTAGTAGTGAGACCCTGAATGTGCTGTAGACCCTTCCTAAAACAACAACAACAAAATGAACTGCAGGCTGAAGTCAGCACACTTGCACTGAGCTCCTTTTTTGTTCATTATTTTGAGACAGGGTTTCACTAAGTCATTAGATTCCCCAGACTAAGCTTGAACTTGTGATTCTCCTGCCTCAGCCTCCAAGGGTGCTGGGAGTACAGGCATGTGCTACCACACCTGTCAGGAAAGCAGTCATTTCCTGCCACTTCAGGCCCCATAGCTAAGGAATTAGCTCTACATCCTGCATTTGATCAATATCATTCTACCTTTGTTTTTCCTTTAATGAGCTTCTTGAAAATCCAAGCAATATCTTGAACATGCTATCATTTGAAATAACAACAGCAGTACCATCAGCACACATGTATTATTTAAAGGAAATGAGGTATTATTTTATTTTATTTTCTCAAGGTAGCCCAGGAGCCAATTTCCACTGCATGCCTGTCTCACAGTTGAGGCAACTGCAGCATGAGCTATCCATCTCTTGCACAAGGTCATACTGGAAGAGGGGCAGGGGTCAGAACTGGGCGCCTAGGCCCTTCTAGACACAGAGAGATTACTGGTAACTAGAAGGAAATTCATTACAGAAAGAAAAGCATCAGCCGAAAACAACTTAGTTTATGGTGGCAAGGATTTTATTTTGTTCTTGGCCTTGTTGAAGGTGTCAAAAGAAGAAGAGAGGAGAGGAGAGGAGAGGAGAGGAGAGGAGAGGAGAGGAGAGGAGAGAAAAGAAAAGAAAAGAAAAGAAAAGAGAAAAAAGACAAGACAAGACAAGGAACTAAACTCAGGGTCTGGTAGCCTGAAAATGAAGGAACGTTTGGTTATAATCTCATCCTAGTTGTAGACTGGCACTCAGAACAACTGGCTTTGTATGCCTTGGTGAGCTCTGGGCTGGAAACAACAGATCTATGAATTGTTAAGGAAAAGATGGACAAAGAGAGAGAAGACAAAAACTCCAGCCCAGGAGAGAAAAAGGTGGAGTCAACTGATGGTACCTGTAGTGGATTTCTAACAGGTGGCCAACTTCTTCTTCTTCTTCTTCTTCTTCTTCTTCTTCTTCTTCTTCTTCTTCTTATTATTATTATTATTATTATTATTATTATAGCCAGCTCAGCCTGCTGTACCAGGGATCAAACTGTGGTCACTGAGGTTGCCTAAACTTGCCTAAGCAGTGCTTTAGACTACTAAGCCACCTTGCCGGCCCCCAGGTGGCCAACTTATTACACCCAGCTAAATTAAAGTAGCATGGTGGAGGCCCACCTGAGGGTTGCTGACAGCAGCATAAATGCAGAACAGGAGAAGCTACTGAAACAGTGTTAGAGATTCTGTTTGGAGACGCTGTTGGAAGCTGCAAGTTCTCTTGGGCAGTTCTGGAGGAACTTGTCATGCTGGCTTGCCTATTGAACTTTGGAGAAGCTTGGGACATCATCTTGAGCACGGACTCCTGGCTCTGGAGGGGAAGACAGTGCACCACTCAGCCTCATGAAGCTTGTTGCGCTGGTGTTCCTGATAGGAGCTCAGCTTCCCTCATCACTGGAGGAGCTCAGGACCTCACTGTTGCTGAGGATGGCTATGGTACTTTTGATGGAGCTCTGGTGCTTACTTTGAGCACTGTTTCCTAGTTCTAGTGCAGATCCCTCAGCCTGCTAGAACAGATACTTCATCTACTGCTAGCTGGCATAGACGTCCTAGCTTCCACCAATGACCTCTGGGCCTCCCCAGAATATATCCATGAAGTGGACCTGCATAAGACTTTGCTGTGGGCTGTAAGCCTCCAGCTGGACTGGTGGAAGGCATTATTATAACCTCTAATCCCTTAGGTGGATTCTTCTTCTTCTTCTTCTTCTTCTTATTATTATTATTATTATTATTATTATTATTATTATAGCCAGCTCAGCCTGCTGTACCAGGGATCAAACTGTGGTCACTGAGGTTGCCTAAACTTGCCTAAGCAGTGCTTTAGACTACTAAGCCATCTTGCCGGCCCCCAGGTGGCCAACTTATTACACCCAGCTAAATTAAAGTAGCATGGTGGAGGCCCATGGTGGTGGAAGTAGTTAGTGTATGAGTAATAGATTTCCTGCATTCATAGTATGTGGTTCTTGGGTGATTCATACTATATTATACTATGCTATACTATACTATACTATACTATACTATACTATACTATACTAAAATACTATTATAAAATGTGTCCTCTACTATATTGTTTACTTTGCAAAAAACCCCAAACCACCATAGAACCTGCATCATTTGCTGCTGGCAAACAAAAGTTTCTAAAGAAAAGAGAAGCCATTCTTGCCTGTCCTGTGTCCTATTGGGAAACACATTCTCATAACTCCACAGACAGCAAACTATGGTCATTTCTGGCCACCAAGGCTCACCCAGAAAGCACATCAGTCTTTCAGTTAAATGTGATAGGTAAAACACAAGCTGAATAAACCCATTAAAATGTCAGGACTTTAAAAAGTGAGAAACTGACTGTCATGGCTCACACTTGTAATCACTTGCTTGGGAAGCTGAGGCAGGATGATTACTTCATTCAAGGCCAGCCTGAGCTGCATAGCACGACCATGTCTCAAAACAAGAGAGAGACAGAATTAAAAGATCAAATGAATGATTTGTAGACAACTGAAACAAAAGGGGACAGAGATAAGATAGTATCCAGAATTAAGGCACCAATCACATAAATTCTTACACAGAGGAAGGCAAAGAGTCACTTTGCCTCACCCACCACACCCAGATCCTAGAAAGCCTTTGATTTTGGAATCACCAAGTGAAATGAAAAGTTACCTGAGATGTGAACATAAAGATAGATATGGTCAACCTACTCTTTTCTTGCTCACAGTTCTACTACTACCTATGGTTTCAATTATTTGCAATCAATTGATGGTCAGAAAACACTGGTATGAAATGGAAATCTAGAAATAACAATTCATAAGTTTAAAATAACTATTACCAGAAAGTATTGCTCCATTTTATTATTAGTTATTGTTGTTTCTGTGTGTTGTTTTTGTTTATTTGTTTGTTTGGGTTTTTAGTTTTTGGGTTTTTTTGTTGTTGTTGTTGTTTGGTCTGAGACAGGGTCGTACTATTCAGTTCAGGCTGGTCTTGAACTCATTTTGTAGCCCAGGATTGACTTGAATTTGCAATGACCCTCCTTCCTCAGCTTCCTAAATGCTGGTATTACAGGTGCATGCCACCACATCTGGCTTCCTGTGTCTAATTTATGTTACTCTTTATCATAGCTACATACATATCTCAAGAAAAAGTATATATAGAATTAGATACTATTCATAGTGTCTGGCATCCTGGGAAGTCTTAGAACATATTCCCCACCCATAAGCCAGGAGAGCTACCACATTGGCTAAGTCTCCATACCATGAAGTCTCTCTGCTTCTCCCCGTGTAGCCCAACAAGCACCTACACCACCTACCCACCTGCCCATTTACCCACACAAGTTCTTTTTTTCTTTCAGGACCAGGGTTCGAACTCATGACCTTGCACTTGCAGGCAGCCACTTGTACCAGGGAGCTATCTCTCTGGCCCCAAGAAGTTATTTTTAATCTAAGACTCTAGGTGTAAAAGGATATGTTGCCCAGCATATTGGACATGCCTCTCTTTCCAGCACTTAGGAGGCTGAGGCAGGAGGATTGCTGTGAGTTCAAGGATTGCCTGAGCTACAAAGTAAGTTCAAGGTAAGCCTGGACTGCATAGTGAAACCCTGTCTCAAAAAGATATATGTATACATACATATATACATACATACATACACACATAAATGAATATATTGAGCGCCTACCACAGAGAATCTAAGCTACACACATCCCTGAGAAATCTCACCATATAAAAGACAAAAAGGATATCTTAAAAATGTCAAGAAGAAAAAATTCACATGACAAGTATGAAGAATCAAAATGGTATTGAATTTTTTTCCATAAAATAGTAGAAGTTATAGGTCAATGTATCTTTTTGTGATCTTCAGAAAAATCTGAGAACCTTTTTAAAACCTACTGTCTCAGTTACTCTTCTTTTGTTGCCAGGACAAATATGTGACACTCAAAATGAAGGAAGGAAAAGTTTATTTAGCTTACAGTGACTGGTTTCAGTCCATGTTCAGCTGACACCCAGGCAGAGTGGCACATGGCAAAGACCAACCTTTCACAGCGGTGGCAAAGAGCAGAGGCCTAAGGGAAGTAGCAGCAGCTCTGGCAGCCAGCTGGCCTCTCTCCCCTTCTTACATTGTAATGCAAATTACCTGTCCCAGGGAAGGTGCAGCACCCACACCACCAATAATCAATCACGAAGTCCAGGAGCTGCCCAATGAACTGCCTCATGCCCCTCAAAGCATGAGGCATTGGGGGCCACCTGTACATAAACCATAATACCTAGTCATCTATATCCAGCAAAATTATTGACTGACGGTAAAGATAGAATAAAATACTTTTTTAAAAATCTTTTTGAGATACAATCTCACTATGCAGTCTAGGCTGGCCTTGAGCTCACTGTGTAGCTGAGGCTGGTTGCAAATTCATAGCAATTCACCTGCCTCAGCCTTCAGAGTGCCAGTATTATAGGTGTGCAATAACATGCCCTACTCAAAAGACCTTTTTGAGATATTTAAATCTTCAAATGCCTTACCTTTCCTACAATCCTTGTTCTTCAGAAAAAAAAAAAAAAATTCAGACTGTTCTTTCGAAAAGAGAGGAAACCAAAAGACAGAAATTACAAGAATTAAAGTATGCACCAGGAAGACAGGTGTATAGGAGGTGACAGTAGAAAACAACTACTATAGGTGAAACTCTGAGGAAGGAAGCCTCTGTGGAGAAAATCTCCCAAGTGAAAATAAAAAAGGAGCACCTGCATAGACAGAGCACAGTGGCCAGGGTTTGGTCCACATCAACCCGTGCTGGCCACACCCTGGAGGCACACTGAGAGGGCACCTGTAATCTCAGTGCTTAAGAGGCTGAAATATTGGCTATCCTTATAGCCCTTCTTTTTCTCCAATTTTTGGTCTGTTAACTTACATTCTTAACCCTCCAGCAGAAAAGCTTTGTGATACTATTACTCTATAACATAGGTACTTGAGCTTATCATCACTGGCTTTCTGAGTATCAAATATCTTTGACTTAGCTTGGAAATGATATTTTCTGACCATCATTGATATT
>PVJA010013973.1:0-48397 GCA_004027025.1 Myocastor coypus
TCCCTGAAGCTGCCCAAGCTTTCCCAAGCAGGCGCTTTAGACCACTGAGCCATCCCGCCAGGCCCCTCTCCTCTTATTTCTTTTGTTTCACTATTTTATGAATATGACTTCAAGTCCTGCACATGTCAATTGTATAGAACTTGAAAAAACTAAAAAGGAAAGTAAATAAAATAAAAAGGACTCAGAATCCCACCAATGTCTGCAAATAACATCACAGATACAACGTTGTAATAATTTCCACCTCTTCTAATGCCTGCCTTTTTCCATGACCAAACTTTTAGCTATTTTAAATGATTAGCATAATTAATCATTCTTCATCTATATATCTTTTGAGTTTTCTCTATCTTTCCTGTGAATTATAATAAAATATCATTAGGTGCTATTACACACATTATTACATAGTGCATATGGCTAAGGATAGAACACCATCTGAGATTCTGATCTTTCTTGTCTGCTTGGTTTGGTGGTACTGGAAATTGAGCCCAAAGCTTGCATATGGTGGGAAGCACTGACATCTCCAGCTCTTTTTATTATTTTAGTTTCAGTCTGTCCCTGACTGATACAGCGAGACTCCCTCGGCCCTTTGAGTCACTGGGACTGTAAGTGTCTGCTGCCATCCCTGGCTTGGCCATGTTAAAAGATAGGAGATTATTCCTAGGAATAACTGAGCCAAGGTCAAAATAGTATAATGAGGTAGGTGAGGAAGTACTAGGGATTGAGCCCAGGGCCTTTGCACAGAGCTGGGTCCCCATATCCCCAGGCCACTTGGTATTTTTCTGAGACAGGGCCTCGCTAAATTGCCCAGGCTGATTCTCAACTTGGCTTCCCCTTCCTTAGCTCCCCAGGGTGCCGGGACTGCAGCTGTGCCCTACCACGCTTCTCTGGGGAATGCTTGGATGTCCCACAGCTAGATGGCTTCCCTCGCTCTTTCTGTCACAGTATATAAGCAAAATGGTTAAAGCTGCTATCTCTCAGTCCCACCTAAACTGATTTTTTTTTTCATTATGGATGTTTTCAAAGCTCTGAATATGTTTATGATTACATGCCCATGTTTTCCCTTCCCCCTGTGGGACCCGTTTTCTTCTTTGTGTTAGGCTGAGATTTCGTGCTGGGTATCATGGGACAGAGCTGTTAAGAGTTTGAGTTTTTTAGGGCTGGGGAGATAGCTCAGTAGAATGAGTGCTTGCCTGGCAAATGCAAGGACCTGAGTTCAATCCCCAGTCCCACAAAAAAAAAAAAAGAGTTTGAGTTTTTTATCCTCCTTTATAGGACAGTTTCCTAATGGCAAGCAGCAGTTTACAGGCAGACCAGCTTGTTGCAGGTGCGGTTTGTGAATCAAGAGTATCTTTCCACATGGAGTGTGTGGTTTGGTTTGGTTCTGTTGTCTCGAGACCAGGTCTTGCCACGTAATTTGGGCTGGCCCGATGCCCCCAAGGATGCAAGCGTGGCATGCACAGGCGTGTGCCCCCGCCCACCCTGCTCCAACAGCTTTCCACAGTGGGCTTTCTGGGGGCCTAGCCAGATGCCCAGTTCTGGTCACACTTCCCGGTCTCCTAGCACTGCAGGAGCTCTGACTCACCGCGTGAACGTGGCTCCTAGGCAGAGAGAGGACGAGGGTAGAACCTCTCATGTGCTTCTCTTGGGACCACAGCTCTGCCTCTTTCTGTTGTCTAACCCTAAAAGTGGTTGTTCCATACATATCGTCCAGTTTTACAGTCGTTTACGGTACGAAAGTAAGATTGCCACCTCTTCCTATGCCAATACCTCTTGACAACATCAGGTGCAGCACACTCCATAGATCTACACATCGGTGTTGAGGGTGTGGTAGGAAGGTAGGTGGGAAGGAAGCTTAGGCATATACGCGCATCCTAACATCATCATTTCTTGTTTCATCAAGACACTACAAGGCCGAAGCGTGACTATGAAGTAGATGGAAGAGACTATCACTTTGTCATTTCCCGGGAACAGATGGAGAAAGATATTCAAGAGCACAAATTCATAGAAGCCGGGCAGTATAACGACAACTTATACGGAACCAGCGTGCAGTCCGTGAGATTCGTAGCAGAACGGGTACGTCTGCCAGTGTTCTGACCACTCCCCCAAGGAGCTTTCCGGGTGGCAAACTCTGATCTGTGGGTTTATGCTTTTCTGATTGTAGCTGTAAATTTGGATTATTTCTTTCAAGATGCCAAAGCAGAGAGCCACTTAGAGCAGCACCATTAATCTTCATTCTAATCTCACTAAGGCATTCAGCCTGACTTCGAGAAAGGGAGGGAGAGGGGCGCTTGAAAGCTAGCCACAGTGGCCAGTGTGCGGCTTGGGGGCTTGCACTGTGTCCTCAGCTCCCGGCCCGAGAGCGGAGTGAACACAATTGACTGTGTTCAGGAAGCCTTGTCACTGTTGGTTGTCTAGACAGCTTATGCTCTGAGGACTCACATCTTCCCTTTGAGACCATCACACCGTCCTGGCAGAGGGGGACACGGGTCACGCAGTGGCTGCAGGGAGTTCCAGCTTCGACACAGTGCTGTCGCTACACCTCCCTTCTTCCCGACTGTTTATGGAGGAGTGGGCAGGGGGAGGCCATGGGAGGGCCACACTAGAAGGACCAGGACCGCAGCTCTGTGTCTGCAACAGAGTGTATGTCTGCCACACACGTGGGGCTGGTGTCATAGGACACACAGTCCACTGGGCATGTTTGATTTTTTTTTAATCTCCTTTTCTCTCCTGTGATACACTGACATAAGATTTAAAATTTTAGTTTGCTGAGCGAAGATGGCTGAAAAGCAAAGCCCAGGACTCTCTTCTTCCTCTAAGAACCAAAGTAATAGGTGTAGAGATACATTCTGAGGTGAGTGGTGGAAAGGGACTGTTAGAAATCAGCAGGAGAGGGGCCGGCAAGATGGCTCAGCGGTCTAAAGTGCCTGCTCAGGCAAGCTTAGGCAACTGCAGGGACTGCAGTTTGATTCCCAGCACCACTTGCTGCACCAGCCCCACCTCCAGGGCAGACTGAGCCGGCCATAATATATATACAAGAAAGAAAGAAAGAGAGAGAGAGAGAGAGAGAGAGATGAGCAAGAGAGAGATTGGAACATTGGGAGATTCAGAAACCTCAGACAGCAACATGGAAAGAAAAACAAAACCTGAAAACTGCAGCCCAGTCTCTTCTCCTGAGGCAGTAGAGTTTTGCCCCAGAAAGAATAAGAATGAAAAAGAGTTACAAATCCCAGCCACTGGGTAATGGCGTGGTCCTCGCAGGAGTCCAGCCTGCTCAGATGACCCTGCTCCCTGCTGTCTGCACAGCCGGCTCCCTCTGCACGACGATTTCACATAGTCGTCCTGTGAACAACCACGATGCTGTGACCGGGAACCATCTTGGAGAATGAGTTCTTGTCTGACTTTAGACTGCTCCAGATCAGAAACCCTGGCATTCCCATCCATGGGATTCCTCAGAAACCTTACTGTGTCGATTTAGGGGGTTTCTGCTCTGTGACCTCAGCAGCCCAGCACAGTAACTCTGACCCGAGTCCAGGGGACACCCAAGTGCAGGTGACAGGTTGCCTTCATGAAACCAAGAGATCTAGAGTCTCCCCTCTGACACCCAAGTCCTGGGTAGCTCTAGGCTGTCGGCAGTCACCAGAAGTGTTCCAGCTGCCTTTCACCTGCGTATGTCACTCACTGACCTAGTATGGGCAGAGCAGGAAGAGGACGCACGGCTCTTGTACCTGCCCTGGCCACAGGAGTGTGCGGAAGCCTTAACAACTCTGCTGCCCCACCTGTCACCTTGCCCTAGTGCGTGCCAGGCGGGCAGCAAGAGAATCTGCCCCGCTTCCTTCAAATCCCACATCTACTTGCTCTCAGGCAGACATGAAAGCATTAGGACTTGGAAGGAAAAAACATCCTGGCTACCTACACCTAGACATGCACGACTGCAGTCCCCAGGAAGTTACTGTCCCTGAAACAGAAGAAAGGAACGCCTTGGTTCCCAGTGCTGCTCCCCACACGCAGTGTCCGCTGCTTCCTTCTGCTAAAAGAGCTGGCACTAACTGTGCCTGAGGAAACCCTCAGCACACAGGAGATGCTCCCACGCCTACTACTGTGCTTACCACACCTGTGTAGATTGTCAAGTGCCTGATGCAGGAACATCTAGCTCTACCACGGCACACACTGTCCACAGTCAACAACCACAGCCAAAGCAGCTGTAGAAGACTTCGTCATGGGGTCCGACTAGAGGCAAGGCCAACACATACAGTGAACGAATGCTGCAAGACACTCCACTGGAGAAAGCAGCTTTCTACAAATGCTACCTCAGAAAAGTGGCCAAAGTTCCTGAGCAATTAGGAACAAGAAGATGAAAGATCAGGGCAACTGGCTGCCACATTTTGGCCCTAGTAAGATTTTAGCAACAATTGGAAGTGGATATAATGCCTAATTATTTAGAAGAATGGGTATTAAAAAACTGAATGTGACCCAAGAGGATACGCAGAGAAGCAGTTACAGGGAACAAAGAAAATGCAGCATGTAAGTGGGAAACTCAGAGAAAAGCGATTTTGAAAAAGAACCAAACAAAAATGTTGGAAATGAAAAACTCAAAAAGTCAAATGAGAATGTATGGTTGCAAGCCTCAACAACTAGGTAGATGACATGGAAGGCAGAATGTTGGCACTTGGGGACAAGTCTCCTGAAATGTCCTAGGCAGAAAAGTGAAGGCTGTCAAGACCTAAGGGACTAATGTACAAATGTCTGCATCATATAATACCAAAAGTGAGGAGGAGGAAAAAATATCGAGCGCCTAGAATACCTAGTCAACTGAATTACAGTAACTTCTCCAAGCTGGGGAAAGGTTAAGGAACCGCATATATCGGAAGCTCACAGAACCCCCAAGCAGAAACAACCGGAAAAATTCTTCACCACAGCAATATATTTAGTGAGACCATAGAAAAAAACAAGACAAGAGAAAAATTCTAAAACCTACAACAGAAATGCCAAGTCCCATTCTGCAGCAGCCTCATTAGCCTAACAGCAAATTTCTCCGCGGCCCCCTGCCCGTCCAGGAGGGGGCAGAATGGCACATTCCAAGTTCTAATGGAAAGAAGTGCCAACCATGAGCGCTACGCCGCAAAGCTGTCCCGCAGCGGTGAAGGAGAAATAAAGTCCTTCCTAGACACATAACAGGGTAGCTATTTAGTTGCACAGTGACATCCACACCCATGTTTATAGTGGCACGGCTTTTAGTACCTAAATCTTAGAAACAGCCCAAATGCCCAACAGCCACCCAACGAATGACGATATAGGTTTAAAAAAAAAAAAAACAGTGAAATGCTACTCTGCCATAAAGAAGAATAAATCTGAGATGCTTCTAGCTAAGTGGATACAGCTGAGACCATACTCTTAAGTCCAGTAAACCAAGCACACATGTTCAAATACCGCACCATTTCACTGGGGAGAAATGCAAAGTGTAAATAAGCACCAACGTGTATGCTGGATATTGAGCAATGGGAACAGAAGGCCCACAAGGGAAGGGGGACAGAAGAGGGGAAGGGGGGAGGAAGAAAAGAATAGAAGGAAGAATGGAAACAAGTTTTGCAAATAAGCCAAGGGACTGAGGCTGAAAGAAGGGGAGGGGAAGAGCAGCAGCAAGACATAGCATATACAGGTACAAACTCCCCGCATTGAAGGTCATCATTATGTAGCGATAAAATTTAAAACTTCTTAAAAAAAAAATAAAGAACTGGGAGAAATAATGACCACCAGACCAACCTGAAGAAAATGTGACTGAAGAACTCTGACTTTGAGAAATTTAAGATCACTAACATGACGACAGTATAAATCACACAAGAAAAGTAGACACATAAAAAAATCTCAAGCTGGCCAAATAGATCAGCAGATTAAAGCGCCTGTGTAAGCAGGCGCAAGGGCTGGGGGGTTCGATCCCTGGGCCTGCCATGCCAGCCCCACCCCAAGGGTGTGTTGGGATAGCAACTGAGACTGGGCGTGGTGGCACATGCCTGTAACCCCAGCTCTTGGGAGGCTGTAAACAGGCGGGTCACTATGAGTTCAGTCTAGTAGTGAGACTCTGAACACCCCATAGACCCTTCCCTAAATTCAAAACAGAGACAGAGAGAGAGAAATCAAAGCACAAAGATAGAGCCAGCCATGGTGGCACATTCCTGTAATCCCACCCTTGGGACGCTGAGGCACAAGGATAGCCAGAGTTTGAGCCTGAACTAAATAGAGAGGCCTGTGTCAAAAAAAGGAAAAAAAAAAAAAAAGTACAAGGATAAAGAAAAGAACCTGATAATCCCAGCACCTTGAGAACTGAGGCTGAGAACAGGAGGATCGTGAAATTCCATCCGTGTAGTGAGACCCTTTAGACCCTGTACTAAGTATACTTAAAATTTAAAAAAAAAAAAGATTAAAGATTTTT
Source organism: Myocastor coypus (assembly GCA_004027025.1). NCBI lineage: Eukaryota > Metazoa > Chordata > Mammalia > Rodentia > Myocastoridae > Myocastor > Myocastor coypus. The sequence goes on from PVJA010013973.1 coordinate 6,425, forward strand.
CAAAACAACTAGGAGAAGATCTTCAAAATAAGAACAAGTCTTGGGGCCAGGGAGATAGCTCCATGACACAAGTGTCTGCCTGACAAGTGCAAAGTCATGAGTTTGAACCCCGGTCCTGCCAAAAAAAAAAAAAAAAAAACCAAGAACAAGTCTTTATCAGTAATAACACTGAATATAAGTACATTAGATGCTCAAATTAGAACCTGTAGCCTGGGTGAACAGCTTTAAAAAAAAATAATGTGCTGTCTTCAAGAAACTCCCGTCACCTGTTGCCGGTGAATACACACCCAGCCTGAAGGTGACCAAATGGAAAGTGACATCCCACACAGAAGTAAAGCAAAGAAGAGTAGCTTTGCTTCTTTCTGACAAAACAGACTTCAAGACAAAACGGAAAGGAGACAAATAATGTCACTATAGTCATACCAAGGGATCAATTGAACAAGAAGATGTGATGATTATAAACGTATATGCAGCTAAAGTCGGAGAACTCAATTTTGTGAAAATAAACAGTATTAGAGGTAAAGGGAGAATCAGACCCTAAAGCAATAATAGTGAGGGACTTCACTGCCCTCTTTCATCAATGAGTAGAGCAACCAGAGCTCCCCCAAAAGCCTCAACAGAGAAACAAAGTCCGACTACACGGTAAACCAGAAGGACTTCCCACTTACAGAGCACTCCATTCGAGAGCTGCAGTATGCACAACCTTCTGATCAGCGCGTGAAGCTTTCTCTAAAATAGACCGTACAGAAGTCTTGGCAAATTTAGAACAATGAAATTATGTCTACGTCTGTTCTGATTAAAGTGGAACAAACTAAGTCAACAACAAAAGAAACTTTAGAAGCTGCACAAGTACCTGGAGACAATACAACATCCTTTTCAATGGCAAAGTCAGGAGGGAAATTTAAACTATAAAGATGGAGAGAATACACCCAAGTTCACGGGACTCAGCCAAGGCAGTACCCAGGGCAGCCTACAGCAGTAGGTGCCTACGTCAAAAATGCAGAAACGTTTCCACTGGACAACCTAAGTGTGCATCTCAAAGATTTAGAAAAATAAGAGTAAAACAACCCAATTAGAAGAAGGAGGGATTCAGTAAGAAGGAAGATTTGTACTAGAAGTGTTTAGGAAAGACAAATCATGTCTGCATCTTGTACTCTGAACAACTTGTATATGCCAGGTATTAATTATTGTGCCCAGTCTACTCACCTATTTTGAGACTATCTCGCTATTATTTCTTTCTCATTAAAATTAATTAAAAAATTAAAAAGTAGAAAGAGAGAAGCAAAGATCAGAGCAGAAGTAGAGTCTCTAAAGACAGAGACCAAGACTGTGCACATACTTGGCTTTTGAAAAAGTTCAAAAAGGACGAATCTTTAGCTAAGCTCGCCACAACAAAAGAGAAGACCCAAACACATAAAATCCGAGATGAGAAAGGGGACATTAGAACTCAGGCCTTGGCAATGCAAAGGATCATTAGGGATTATTATGAAAATAATATGCTAACAAATAGGAAAATCCAGAAGATAGGGACAAGCTTCCAGACATAAATAGCCTATCACAGTTGAACCACAAACTGATAAAACTCCTAATCAATAATAAGTAATGATACTAAGTTAGTAATTAAAGTTTCCCAACAAAGAAAAGCTCAGGCCACTTGACTTCACCATGACATCCATCAAAGAATTAATATCCATCCTTCTCAAACTATTCCTGAATATAAAGGGAGAGGGTCCTTCCAGATTTACTCTATAGGATCCACACGTCATACCATTACCAAGCCAGAGAAAGACATAAGAGAATTATTTTAAAAAAAAAAAAAAAAAAAAAACCCTAACAAACATAGTTGAAAAATTTCTCAAAAAAAAATATTAACAAGTCTGCCAAATGTAACGATCATCCTATATGAGCCTGCCAGGTTGAAGACCAATACTGTGAGAACAATAGGAACAAAGAAATAGAAACTAATAACCTGAATTTAACACTCATCAAAAGAGTCATTCATTGTTCATTCAAGCTGGTTTTATAGAAGGATATGCATCAAAATATTAAAGGATATATGTGATAAACCCATAGCCTATTGGGCTACTGGAAAGGGAAAACCTGATGACCCTTGCTCTGAGATCAGGATTAAATAAAAGGTTTCTACTCCCTCCATGCTGTTCTGCAGTGTAGTGCCTGAAGTTTTACACTCAGGAATGAGGCCAAAAAAATTTTAAAGAAGAAAGAAAAGCATTAAAAGTCAGAAGAGGACAAGTTGACTATTTCTGTTGCAGCTGATACAATTTTTTATGTAGAAAAATGTAAAGATTCCACCAGAAGACTATAAAAGCCAAGTTAAAGTAGCAGGATATAAAATCAGCACATGAGAATCAGTCTTCTTATGCACCTATAATGAATTTGCTGAGAATGAAATCACAAAAGTAATCCCACGGGCAATACTCCATAAAAAAATACACGGGGGGAAATTTAACTGAATCAGTAAAAATCTCTCCAGTGAAAATTACAAAACATTGACACAATTAAAGGGCTGATAGAGCTAAACTCATGGAAATACCCACACTACCCAAAGCCATCTAGAGATTCAATGCAATTCCCATCATAATACCAATGACACTCTTCAAAAACTGGAAAGAGAAATACTTAAATGCACATGGAAGCACAAAAGACTCCAAATGGCCAGAGTGATCTTGAGAGAAAGCAAGTAGAAGCATCACAGGACTCAGCTCCCAGGCCTCCGAGAGCCGTGGTAACTAAAATAGCACAGCACTTGCTGTAAAACAGATGCGCCCTGGCCATTCTTTCAGAGTTGATCCTGTGCTTTTCTGTCTTCCAGGGCAAGCACTGCATACTGGACGTATCAGGAAACGCCATCAAGCGGCTCCAAGTGGCCCAGCTCTCGCCCATCGCCATCTTCATAAAGCCCAAGTCTCTGGAACCTCTGATGTAAGTAGGAGGCTGGAGCCACATGCAGCTCCTTTTTTCCTCTTACACACCAGACTGTCAACAGGCCTTTGTCACAATGCTTGCAAATAAGAAGTGCCCTTGCTAATTTTTAAACACTCCATGTTTAAAAATGTATTACCAATGTTTGAGCTGCTAGGGGTACAGTATTTATTAAAATATCTTAACTGATGTTTCTTGGTTTGTTGGTTTGTTGGTTTGTTGGTTTGTTATACAAGTTTGGTTTTAGTTTTGACTCTTGGTTGTTTTGTAGGTAGCTTCATTTGATTTTTGTTTTTCTGTTTTGTTGTGTGATTTTGTGGTCAGTTTTTTATTGTTGTCACTGATTTGGTTTTCCAAATGACAAAGTTTTCTTTGAGTTATCTCTTACTTCTGAGAACCATTTTATAGGTCAATCTATTTTTTAAAAAGAGATTTTTTTTTATATATATATTATGGCAGGCTCAGCCTACCCTGTGAGTAGGGCTGGCGCAGCATATGGTGGTGGGGATCTAACTGCGGTCCCTGCAGTTGCCTAAGCTTGCCAGACACTTTAGACCGCTGAGCTACCTCACTGGCCCCACAAGTGGACTTTTATAGAGGGAATTGACAACATTTTCATCTTTCTCCATTGGCATTTTATTTTGTCCTGTAATACAATTTTTTTTTTTTTTAAGACAGGGTCTCACTGTGCAGTTCAGGCTGGCTTTGAGCTCACTTTTGTAGCCCAGGCTGGTCTCGAGCTCACAACGATCCTCCTGCCTCAGCCTCCCAAGTGCTAGGATTACAGGCGTGAGCCACCACGCCCAGCACAAATTTGATAATCTTAAATTTAAATTTCACTGTGCTTATAGACTCAAGGATATGCTGACAAAACATCTGTAACTGGGACAAGCCTTCAGTGATAAGCAGCCAGCCACGGGGCTGCAGCTCCCACCTGTGGCTCACGTCTAGAGCTGTGTGTCCGTGTGCACATGTGCACAAGAGGAAAACTCAGGACTCAGATTTTTCTCATGTTTCCTTTTCCCAAAGAGCTTCAAAAGTGTCTTCTTTGAAAAGTCAGTATATACATGGAGCTGATATTCATGATCTGCCCGGGTAGTCGTAAAGCAGCTCCCACCCAGAGTGACACTGCAGCAGGTACCACAACCGACTGAAGAAGGTCCAGGCAGAGGCCAGGCCAGGTGGGACTCTCAGCTGGGCCCATGACCATCACCATAACTCTGGGCAAAGTGGCTGCCCTGGCTGCCCTGCCAGGGCTCAGGTCCGCCCCTCGCTACCTGCCACTAATACCGACCCTAGAGCACTAACCTAAAGGTCAGACCACAAAATCATGCTCAGCAGTCCTACGTACAGTGTTAGGTATGGAATATTCCATAAGCAGTAGTCATTACTACTATAAAAAAAAAAAATAGGATGGTATTCTCTATTTAAAGAACTGATGTCATCTTCTCACTCTAAAATGCAAAGCAGAGCCGGGCGTGGTGGCGCACGCCTGTAATCCCAGCACTCAGGAGGCTGAGGCAGGAGGATTGGTGCAAATTCAAGACCAGCCTGGGCTACAAAAAAGTGAGCTCAAGGCCAGCCTGAACTGCATAGGGAGACCCTGTCTCAAAAAGACTAAATAAATAAATAAATAAATAAAATGCAAAGCAGCATGTTTTTCACGAGTGCGCCAGCAGCAATGCCAGCCTGTCTCTACCGTGGACTTGCATAGATGCTGCTTGCAGTTGGCCTCTCAAGGGCACAGACAAGGTTCAAGAGTGAGCCGATAGGGTACTCTGGCCAGCTATGTCTGCAGGACAACCAAAGAAGGCAAAGTAATCTCATCTCAAAGATCGAAGCAGTTGTTTACCCAAGAGATCACCTACCCGTTCTTTCTGGGACCTTCTAGGGATAAAAGGACAAAGCTAACTATAATAACTAGAAAGGCAGACTGTGACAATGAAGTTAAATACATATAGGTTCTAGAAGGAAATGGCCAGTGATATACCTTAAGAACAAAATATATTTCTGTAAATAAAAGACAGATGCTGGTCATTTACCAGGATAAGGAAATAAAATTGGGAGGCCACTGTTATTATCCTTAAATTTAGGCATTAAATTATACTAAATTTAGATATTCAACTATGCTGATGAAGTTTTCCCAGGATTGGCATGTGAAAACATGTGTTGATAAAATAGTAATTTTAAGTATTACTACCTCCGATGCGATGCGTTGAGTTTCTCCGTATCAGGGAAACTGGTGGGCCGTGTGGTGGGCAAAGACAGCCAGGCACCCCCACATTCCATTTTGTGAAGTGATGAATTGATCATCTCTAAAGAGCCTGGCAAGACCTTGTTGCAAAATAAAAGGTAAAAGGCTGTGGGGACAGGATGTAGCTCCGTGGTAGAGCACTTCCTAGCATGCGAGAGGTGCTGGATTCAATCCTCAGTAATGCCCCAAAGCATGGTCATCTATTTTGCATTTGTCCTTGGTTTTATGCCTCCCTGAAGAGTCATCCACACAGCACTAATAGGTCACATTATGTAAGTATTAGCCATGATGCTAGCATTAATAATAGGAGGAAGAAATGCCCCTCGCCTCTTGGGGGCAGCACCTAGTTCAGAGAAATGAAGGTTTACACTTACAAATACAGGATGGAAAAAATGGTTTCCTTAGGGGGGAGGGTCTCAAAAAGTGCCAGCAGTGACACATTTGGTCCAGTAGGACCTGAGGAGCCAGTCCCATCTGCTGCTTGGGAGAAGGGGGCCTCCGTCCTTCCACAGCTATCAGGCAGTTTACTGGGTTTAGCCTTTGGGCACTGACACAGCTACTTAACACCAAGGAAACATTAAACACATTGAAGGCCGGACTCCACAATGAGGCCGGCGAATCTGGCGCAGCAGCGGCCTCCGTGGGTCTCAAGGGCAACGGTGATGACAGAGCACCGCAGTCTCACTGCTAATGCTGCGCAGTTAGGGCTCAGTCCCCTGCAGGCTCTTCCTTCAGCAGCAAACTTGGCCAGAATTGCCCGTTCCCCGGGGAGAAGCGAATGCTAGGTCAGCCGGAACAAAGCACGCAGCTGTCACATTTGGACACCGCTACGTGATCACACGCAGCATTTCTCCACGGTGCTATGTCCGCATCAGAGCACAGAGCACAGAGCACATTAGCACAGACCTAACACATCCTTGAGAGAAGCATGAACTCAAGGGGTGTGTGCAGCAGAGCCATGGGGGAGGTTGGGTTTTGAGGTTTTGTTTATGAAGGTACTGGACATTGAACCCAGGACCCCAGGCATGCTATTTTACCACTGAGCTGCCTGCTGGGTAGCCCCTTCTTTTTATTTGACTGGAACACAAGGTCTTGCCAGATTGCCATACTGGCCTCCAACCTGCTATGCCCCTGCCTCAGCCTGGACTAACTGCAGTGATGGGTGCGTATCTCAGACTTGAACTGGAAAGCGGGCTAACACCAAGGATTCTGACCTCAGCCTCTGGCGTTCCGGGTGGCGTAGAAAGTGACGATGCTTTCAGAAATTCTGCATGCACCAAAGAGGCATTCTGAGGGGCCAACTGAAATATTTTCACTTGGCTGGACTTTGTTTAGCATCTAGGGAAGAGGGAGGTGTAGCTCAGCGGCACAAGTCCCTGCCTTGCAGGTGCAAGGTCCTGTGTTCAGTTCCCAGTATTAAGAAACAAAACAAACAAACAAGCAAAAACTAGAGGCCATGGTAGAGCAAAGCTACCACTGGCTGAGAATCGTGCACTGGGTCTTTTTTTTTTTTTTTTTTTTTTTTTTTTTTTTTTTTTTTTTTTTTCTTTCTCTTTTTTTGAGACAGGGTCTCACTATGCAGTTCAGGCTGGCCTTGAACTCACTTCTGTAGCCCAGGCTGGTCTTGAACTCACACCGATCCTCCTGCCTCAGCCTCCTGAGTGCTGGGATTACAAGCATGCGTCACCACGCCCGGCATTTACACTGGGTCTTAGAATGAGAGGATATTCCATTTCTCCTCACCTTGGCATGTCCTTGAGGCTAGGCTAGATTTAAATAATCTTACAATGATTCAACATGTTTACACAGTTGATATAATAATCGCTGACAGATAGAAAAAGACAGATAGGGGTGAGAGAGATAGCTCAGGGACACAAGTGCCTGCCTGGCAAGTGCAAGGTCCCAAGTTTGATCCCCGGTTCCACAAAAACAAAACAAAGTCCTAGGCATAATTCCTTTCTAGTCCATTCTCCGATGAGAACAGGGGAGCTGTGGTGCTGCCACCTGATGTGGGTATCACTTCTCCGTGTTAGATACACTCAAGTTTTTCGTACACATTATGTTGTAATGTTCAATTTTAGTGTTTTACTGTGCTTTAGAACACCAGAAGCAATTCCTGCCACCCTCCCGGGCCCTCGTGCCTATTAAAATAGAAAATGTTTGCTCTTAAGTGCCTTCATCCTGGCTTGCGTATGGGCTGCTTCCTGAGCGCCTACTCGACAGCATGTTGCTGCTGGCGTATTCCGCGTGCGGTGTCCTGCGGCCCTCCTCGGCCGCTGCTTCGCCTCTCATTGGGTCATAAAAGCGAAAGTAGCTCAGACTCCCTGCTGCGGTCGGCGCACCTCCTCCCTTGCAAAGGTTCAGGAGGCAGGGCTGCAGAACAGCTCCTTGGCCTGCGAGATGCCAGTGGGGCTGCCCTGTTTTCTGTAGCACTTTGGAAAGTGGGTCAACTGTAGCCCTTGCGGAACAAAAAGCAGGCAAGAAGGCAGCCGTCTGCACGGTCAGGCTCGAAGGGGCCCGAGGAGCCGAGACCTTTCCTTCCCTGCAGCCCCCGCCTCGGACCATCTCTAGAACAGTTTCTTTAATTCCACATCCCGCCTTAAGAGAGGATAAAGTGTGCTGCAGTATCTTGAATGTATACTCGTAAGTGAAATGACCCAGACCTACATATGCAAATATCGGATAGTCTCCCTAGTGTAAGGACTCAAAAGAAGAGATAAATAAATTTAAAAAAAAAAAAAAAAATGTGCTGCAGTACAACCCAGTAGAGGTGAGGCAGGAGAGTCTGGATTTCCAGGGCAGATCCCACAAGAGAACAGACATAGGAAACAGGGCCACCAATGCCAACCAGGTGGAAACCGGGAGGGACAGATGAGCAGATACCCTCCCCCGGGCCACCCAGGAAGCTTAGTCCTCCTGGAGGGTACTGCAGAGGACAGAACCGAGACCCAACCAGCGCAGCACACGCTAAGGCGAGCCGTCCAGCTCCAGCCCAGTGTGGGGCCCGTGGAAAGTGAGCTCCCCGCAGGGCAGCACTGGTAGCAGAACTGGCCCGGCGGCAGGGAAGAGCCCTGGATAAAGACTAGGAAGCCACAGCCCAGGCTAAAGTCCATTCCTGTGGATTCCTTCTGGCTGTGGCTTCTCGTTTTCAGAGGTTTGATTTGTTCCCTCTGGTTCTAAAGCCAAAACCCTCGTTTCCCCAGGGAGATGAATAAGCGTCTGACGGAGGAGCAGGCCAAGAAAACCTACGATCGAGCGATTAAACTAGAGCAGGAATTCGGAGAATACTTTACAGGTAAGCGCTCCCCGCCCCACGCTGCTAGGAAGGAGCTCAGGTACCTGACACGTGACCTAGCGAGGTCTGCGAGCCTGGGAAACCTCCCCATGGAGAATCCCTAATATTTGTTTTATGCGTTGTCTTTCTGTCCCCAGTTGATTCAGAGCTCTGGGTTCTCTCTCCTCTGAATTCTCAGATACAACCCCTGCCTAGAAAACTCACAGGGGACAGATGCCCATGAATTATCACCTGCTTTTAAGGAAGTGCTAGGCATGCCCACCTCGTGCCATCTCCCAGGTGGCATCAGAATATCTGGAAAGAGACTGTCAGGGCTCAGAGCGGCAGTGGCCAGCAGGAGCCCTTGAGTGACACCCTCAGGGCCTGCGTCCTCCACCCGGGCAGAACCAGCTCTGTCTGCCCATCTCAGACCACACGCACTCCCTGTGCGTCCCTGAACCCTGTGATGAGTCTCAGTGCAATGCTTTTTCTTTCCTTTTCACTTTTCTTGGGAAATGAGAAGGTTGGGAATAAAGGAATACTTTTTCTTTTGGGTATGTCCTAGGCCTGTCTTCCTAAAGGCTGTCCCTCATGAAACCCAGCAACTGATCAAACTTTGTGGAATTTGCTTTACGACTTATTTTCACCAGTTCAAAAATAAGAACTTTCCTCCAGTATTACCTATGATCAAATTAGATATTTAATTTTTTATCTTATTCCTCATATGGAAAATGTCAGCAGTATGGCAGTTATACATATTTTTAACTGAATGATACTAGAGCATCTAATAATAGCTAAAATATGAGTTATGTTTCATCTTAAAAGAACACCAAGGTAGGAAAATCCAAACAATGTATATTCCAACTGGCGATTCTTTTTACTCAGGAATGAATTATTATAATTGATGTAGTCTGAGGATTGGTTCTGAAGACTTAAATGATGTTTCAGTAGCAAGTTTATTTCTAAGCTTTAGAGTTATGAATGCTACTAATACATTTTGGGGATCTGCCTATTGAATAGCTTTGGTTCAGTGGAGATAGTGAAATATATTTAAATCTATTCCAATTGCCTCGTTGTATTAGGTAATTCACAGTTTAGCAGTTTATGTTTGCTCTAATATATTTCTTACAAGTAGCCACCATCCAGTATTCTCAGTATAAATAGCTCTAAATAGTAAAATCTGAATCTACCAGATTAGTTAGTAAATACATAGAATGATACCCTCAAATATTTGGGGATTGGAGGGATTAACTAAAGTTTCCTCCAAAACCCTTTATTATTTCCTCTGTCAGAAACATCTGAACTTGTGTCTATACTCAGAAGTAAGTAAAAGCCAGATATGGTGGCACATGTACTGTAATCCCAGCACTTAGAAGGCTGAGGCAGGAGGATCACTGCAAGTTCGAGACCAGCGTGGGTTACAAAGTGAGCTCAAGGCCAGTATGAACAACCTAGCAAGACCCTGTCTCCAAAGATTAAAAATAAAGTAAAGCAAGAGAGTAGAAGCATCTAAGGATGCCTCTCTACTAAACAGGAAGCTCTCCACCTACGATTTCACCAATGCTCTGCTCTCCAGGACTTGCTTCAAGATAGTGGGTGAATAGATGAGTTATGCATCATCCACAACTACAAACAAATGCCCATGGTACAAGAACAGGGATGCATTTGTTACTGACCTAGGACATGCTCTGGAAGCATTTTTAGAAATCATTAAAAAAAAGAAAGAAATCATTGATGTGACCTCGCACATGTGAATTCTCTATGCCTTCTTGCTGATGAAAAATGATCCCGGGGCCTGGCAGGATGGCTCAGTGGTCTAAAGTGCCTGCTTGGGGAAGCTTGAGTGGCTTCAGGGACCGCAGTTCGATCCCCGGCACCACATGCTGCGCCAGCCCTGCCCTCGGGGTGGGCTGAGCCAGCCATAAAAATGAGTGAATAAACAAACAAAGGTTCTGAATCAAAAATAATAAATAAAATTTTTTTTCAAAAAAGAAAAATGATCCCAAGGCCCGACAGGATGGCTCAGTGGTCTAAAGCACCTGCTTAGGAAAGCTTGGGCATTGCAGGGACCAGGGTTCGATCCCCGGTACCGCATGCTGTGCCAGCCCTGCCCTTAGGGCAGGCTAAGCCGGCCATAAAAATAAACAAAAGTTCTGAAACAAGAAAAAAAAAAAGAGAAAAAGAAAGAAAGAAAAATGACCCCAAGCTTCCCAACGCATTGTCCATCACTAAGAGTCCCTTGTTTGCTGATGCCTTTCACCTGCCAGGCAGTGGTTCCTAACTCTTGGTTTGTTCGCTCTTATTGCAGCTATTGTCCAGGGAGACACCTTAGAAGATATATATAACCAATGCAAGCTTGTTATTGAAGAGCAATCTGGGCCTTTCATCTGGATTCCCTCAAAGGAAAAGTTATAATTTAGCTACTGCGCCTCTGACGACAGAAGAGCATTTAGAAGAACAAAAATATATATACTATACTACTTGGAGGCTTTTATGTTTTTGTTGCATTTATGTTTTTGCAGTCAATGTGAATTCTTACGAATGTACAACACAAACTGTCTGAAGCCATGAAGGAACCGGAGGGGCCACAGGGTGGGACAGAAAGGACACTGCAGACTGTGGGAAGGCTACGATTCGCTCACAGTGCCAGGTGTAGGGATGAGCCTCTGACGGGCTCTGTGCCCAAGACACGGGCGAGCTCCTCAGCCCGGCAGATGTGCAGAGCTGAGCTAGCTGCTGAGCTCTCTGTGTTTTCGCTTTAAAGAAAAGTTGCCAGCACTCGAACCTCACCACCTTCCCATTACCCACATCTGTAATTGGTACACTTTGAATTTCATAACTATGCACATCCTTTTATTTCTTCACAAGCAAAGGAACAAAGAAGGAAAAAGCAAAGAGTCCTTTTGGAGACGACACATTATCAGGGAAGGGTACTGGTGTAGTTGCATTGACTGGCATCTTCAAAGACGGGCATTTCATAAAATTCACAAGTGTATGGAGACTAACCTTACCAAGGGAGGGCATTCTACCTGGGGTTAGCTTCATGGTTGTTGTCTATTTTGCCATTTATAGACTGAAAGAAGGCACTAAAGATGAGAATAATTTATACAATAAAAATATATTAAATGTATAGAAACAAATTTCTATAGGTTAAAAAAGTTTTGTGAAATATTTTGTAAAGACGAATTCATTGAAAGACTTACTGTATGCACTATCAGATGATCAAATTCGAGAGCCGAAAGTTGCACTCGCCCCTTTGTTGCCCAGGATCCACTAACCGCGCCTAGGTTCCTTCCGCGTCCGCTGCAGACCTCTCCCTCCCATAGCGCCCGTGGCCCCCCGGCACCCTAGCGACACACGCTTACGAAGCACATCCCTTAATGAGTTGCCCTCATGGATATTTTTAGAAGACAGTTGATGAATATATTTTTAAACTGACAGCTCTTTAGACACAAATTCATGAAAGTGGCATAAGGGAAGTTTTTGTTTTTCTCTAAACAACTTGACCCTATCCTGCAAATAGTTAGATCACTTTGTTCCTAGTGACTTGCTGACAATTCTTAAAGGGCCATTTAGTAGTCTGGCCAATAGTGAGTCACTAGGGTCACTTTTGTGTTCCACAGAGTAGAGAGTTTTGTGCTACCCAGAGTTGGAATGAGAGCCATGGCAGACCCGCCCAAGATGTACCATATCTTTGAGGAAGAGAGAGAAGAGTAGGCTGGGGGTGAGGGGTGCAGAGTTCAGGTGTCAGTGGGTAGAGCAAAGCAAGCCATAGAAAAGGCAGTTCGCGACTTTGAGCTCAACCACTAGAACCAACTTCCTCAAGGCTGCACCTGGACCAAGTTTATTTTTAACAATTCTTATAATGATGATTCTAAAAAGACACCTCCCAAAGCCTATAAACTGAAACAGAAGCGTCAGTTTCCCACTTTACAGCTGGTAGTGATATTAGCATTGGTTTTGCCCACGGTGTTGAAGAGAGACTTTTTAGTGATATTAATAACCACTCAATTCTGGGATTCGTGCATGCCCAGATTAAGCCCCATCGCCTTATTTCTGGGGTACACCAAGACCTGGCAGGGCTTCTGCCACACTGTGCAGCAAACCAGCATGGAGGCTGGGGTAGAAAACCAGACAGAGCCATCGGGAGTGATGGGGCTACTTCACAGTTTAAGAGCACTGGAGCTCGAAAATTAAGTCTCTTTCCAAAAACAAGGGTTGTTCATCTTAAACTACCATTGTCTGCAGTCGCCAAAATAAATGCAAAAACGCCAAATCATGTATCTCCCTCTAGTCCTGAGGCTGCCTTTGCCATACCGATGGAAGGACTAGCAGCGCATTGTCCCTCTGATGAAAGCTAAAATGTCCCGAGTCCTCAGAGTGCGCAGAACGCTCAGGATGTGTCCGCACCTGCAGCTCGCCAGGCTCAGGTCAAGCCCAGCTTTCCTCAGCATTGCTCCCAGAAGCTTTCTGCCACCAGAATACCATTGCTGATCCCCACTCTATCTTTAGGCCACCATGATAACTTCTTTGGTTTCTCACCTGAGCATGCAATCGTTTTATTTAGAGGACTGTCACTAATGAGTAGATGTTTTCTTGGGTCATGTGACGTGATTTTCCATTTAGTAGTATTGCCGTGGCTAAGTACAACCAAACTGAACCACCAACCCTTGGATTTGTAGTAATACAATTATTTATTTTCCTAGTGTAGATGCTTCTGGATTAGAAATGGGATTTGCACTGATTTTTATGTGTATTTATATAAATAGAGACATATATATTTGCTTGAAGAATCACCAAGCAAATTGGTGAGAGGGTCTTTTCCTAGAGAACACACACCTCTATTTGTTGTGTTGTCTTGCGCCTCCCAGGTTTGAGGTCTCTACGGCTCCAGGGAGCTGGTCTATTTTCAGCAACTGTAATGACTTGCTAAGCAACGCTGGCAAATTACCCAGATTACATCTGGTACAAATGTTCTCGGAGCCTGGGGCCAGACTGGTGCTAACACTGCAAACTTTGTCCGGAGCTCTCTCCAATCTGAAGGCTTGCTGGGGGCGCAATGTCACCTTCACACGCTGGGCCCTTTCAGAAAAGTGCCAGATCGTGTCACTGGTGCTATTTTTCATGCTCTGGTACAATGTGTAGCACCACGGGGGTCACAGCTTTACCAAAATCGAAACCCAACTCGCCAGCCAGTCGCTGGGGCGCTTGTTTTTCGCTCTCCTCCCATGGGATTTGTCAGCCATTCATTGCAGGCCTTTCCTTCCGGCCCCAGATTCTCGGGCTGGCTCTCTGCTTGGCAAGCCTGTCTTTACGAAGCTGCGCTAGGCGCCTCTGTGAACTGTCTGAGACCCTGTGACCAGCCCTTCAGGACTCTGGGCCAGAGGACAAGCTCTCCACACCTCTGGCTCTCGCTGCTTGCCCCCTGTCCTTCTCCTCTGCCCTCTGTCTCTCTCCCCACTCTCCTCTCATGGCCCGCCCTCCCTTTATCCCTCCGCTCCTACCAGATTCGCCGATCTTGCTGCTTAACCCTTCTTCCCACCCTCCCTGTCTCTCGATGTCCACCTCGCCTGCCTCTTTTCGTCTCTTGTCTGCTTTTACTCCCCTCCTGTCCTGCCCTTTCCTCTCTGCTCCCCCATCTGGCACCTCCTACACCCAACTTCTTAATTGCTTTGTCCTGTAAGGGCTCACGGCTCACTCAGACGGCAGGTCCATACTCTGGGCTAATGACACAGTTACTCGGATCACCATTTATCTGCTCAGCCCAGAAAGGAACACTGAGCACAAGGCCCTGGCCTGGACCAGCTCCGGCCCCTCCCGGAGCCAGCCTGCTCCGCTGCCCCGCAGCCAGGATGCACGTGCTGCGGCTCTGTGGGCACCTGGGCCCCTCGGCCTCACCCTGGTCCCATACTGCCCGGCTCCGAGGACACTTCCTTTCAGTACAGGCAGACCCTGGCCCGATGGTGACTAATGGCAAACCTCTTCTCATTAAAGCCATGCCATCACCTTGGTTTGGAGAGAGATTTCTTTTCCTCCTTCCTTCTTTCCATTTTCGTGTGAAGCCCCTCTCCTTCTTGGCTGGTGACTGCTCTGGTGAGACTGAGTAGACTTGCTGGTGAAACAATATCTCTTTTTCTGTCTTGGTCCTGCCTAGAATTCCTACAAAATTATTTAAGTTAAGGACTCAGACCAGTGTTCCTAAATTTATTGTACTAGTTTGTCACTCCTGGGGGGAAAAAATTTCTTAGAGTACCTCCCGTGACAACTGATTTTCCAGGAAACTCCCTTTAGAAGTCTGTGGATACACATTTTGTTTCCGTGTACAGATGGCATATGTGGTGTGCATATCACGTATGCGCAGATTACACTAGGTGTGAACGAATGTGGTTGGACACACACTCCAGTTGTAAATATCCTTCCTCACTGAAATCTGTGCTTCAGAAATCACTTCCTGTACAGCTGTGCAGTTTCCTGTAGCAGCTGAAGACAGGCGAGACAGACAGATGATCGGGACAAAGGTCAGCTAAACATAAAGCACCGTACTGTGTCTCCCCATCAACTCGTGAGGACAGCAGCCACGTGGCAGGGTCCGCTCCCAGCGGGATGGCAAACTTTTCTTCTCTCCTTTTTGGATTTGTGTTTCCTAAGTGTGTCTTGACTTTGGAGTGCGCCGGATTGTACCTGTTAGACCCTTTCAATATGACACTCCTGTGCTTCTCCCTGACAGGACGCTGCTTCGTGGAGCTGCAGTGCAGGACGGGGGGAGGGGAGCCACCCTTGCCTGGGCTAGAGTTTACAGAGACACTGCACAGCTTACACTCCTGTTTAGTGTAAATATTCAACACTCCCATTCCATTTGTGTAAAAAATAAAGCACACACAATTATAAAGTCGAGATGTATATTTCATACTCAGTGTGTCCGTATTTATTGCGTTTCCAGATGTCAGCAGTGGCCCCCACTGTAAAAATGCTGGACGGTATTTATAAACGTCGCGGTTTTATTATAAGATATAAATATTAAAACATTTTTGTACTTTATAGCAAATTATATTCTCCCAAAGCATAATTTGTCTTATTTCATAAAGAACAGAATCACATTTCTATTTTTATCAAATTTGCCTGCCTTCAGAGCTGAAGTGCAGTCTGGGTAGGTTTGCTCTGAGAAATCTCAGCGCTGCTGAGAGGAACTGCAAGAAGTGCTTTTGCATATTTTTAAATATATGTTACCATCTCACCTATTTTTAATCATGATTTTTGTCAAACATACACAACATAGTAAAAGATAGGGTTTTGTTTGTTTTGTTTATTATTATCACCAGCTCAGCCTGCCCTGGGTGTGGGGCTGTCACATCATGTGGTTCTGGGGATCAAACTGTGGTCCCTACAGTTGCCTAAGCAGGCACTTTAAACCGATGAGCTATCTCACCGGCCCAAAAGATAGGTTTTTAAAGACATATGCAGCCCAGGGGCAAAAATGTGAGATTACAGACAATATACCAAGAATAGTTTTCTTATATGTTCTGGGGACCATGATATGTCAGCTCCAAAGATCGGATGATGCAAGCAGCATCAGGTTTGAGAATTTGGGTCAGCCCTAAATCCTGCAGGGTAATTACCTGCTGCTGTACATCTACACAGCACAGTTCTGAAAGCCAAAACAAACTCCTCCCAAGGGGTCGTGAAATGCTGCACCATGGCGATTGCTTCGAAGCACGCTTTATTAGAACCAATGGCACAACTAGACCAGCCATGCTGGAAGCTGAGCAAGTCGGTAATACCTCAGCAGCCACCAATGTCCCCAGCGAAAGGGACACCTGAGACAGTCCCTTGTTTGGGGTAGTGAACAAAAACCCTCAGCTTGCGACTGAGGCTGGAAGACCAGTGCAGACCAAAAGGGTCAACAGTTATACAACATTTTCACATTTCTGATTAAAGATAATGGTAGCACTATACAAAAGCCACATTTGCCCTATGATGGGTCAGAAATGAACCGTTACTCGATTCCTCCCATGCAGGGGGATGAGAAGTTTCAGAGGGCCTTTGAGTTTTCCTTGCGTCCGATTTTATCTCTAGGTAACTTTTTAAGTAGACATTTCAGAAGCTACAGCCACAAACCTCTGAACCTAAAAGGATGCCTCTCGGCTGCAGCCTGTGGAAAGCCTATGTGTGGCACACATGCCAGACTCGGCTGTTTGTTACTAAACACAATGAAAAGTGAATCATCCCTTGTCCACAGTCCTTGCATGGCCACACAGGATCCACCATTTCTTGGTGGCACAAAGCTGAGGGACATTTACAAAGAAAGTGAGCCACTTTTTTTTTTTTTTTTTTAAACAACCAGACTCCATCTTAAAGATGTGTGGGAGAGGCTGTCCTCTATGGATCAGGCCTGCCAGGCCACCCACCCCAATTTGGGTTCTCTGTGACTCCCTTTTCTCATGGGGCTGTCTCAGAAGACACTGCGGCTAGCATCAAACTGCCCTCCCTCTCTCCCTCCCTCCCTCCCAATGTTCCAGCCCAAGTCCAGACTCTTCCCAATTCCCATTTGCACACTTGGGACCAAAGTAGAATAGCTGGGTAAATTTTGCTAAAGGCTAAGGACAAGAAAGAAAAATACAAAAGAATCGGATTTACGATGTGAACTCAGTGCCAAGCTCCCAGTAAGCTGTCATGTGACAAAGGCCATCTCTCGAACACCACGCAGGGTCCTCCAGCACTGATGAAGCAAACATCAGAGCTGTCACCCTGCTTCCCTGCCTGCCTGAGCAGCTCCCACATGAGCTGCAGGTCCGCTAGACCTGCAGTCTCGGTTCGCTTGCTCCCCCATACTAGAAGACAACTGGAAACCCTCACTGTGGTTAGCTTTGATGGGGGGGGGGGGTCTGTCGCTGTGAACAGCAAAGCACAAGCTATTAGCCCCACAACCATGACTAACACATCAAAACCATTTAGTTGGCCTGAGCTGCTGAAATACTCAGGCTGTAGTTGGAAGACAGTGGCCACAGGAAGCGGTGGAGACTGAGCAACCGAGGGAAAGAAAAGTTAGTTTCAATTTTGCCCCTGTCTTGGGGGACTCCACACCTCTGAGACAGGGGTCCGTGACAGCAGGAGACCTGCAGCCTCACAGGCTTTTAAGGCAGTTGGTATGTGGGGCTAGCTAAAGGCTACTGCTTTATTCCAAATAAGGAAATCATATTGAGTCTCGCCCAAGCCCAGGACCCAAGCTATTACAACATCCTGCCTTGGGGCCTGGCAGCCAGCCCCCTGGTGCTTCTGGAAGCCTGCATACACTGCACAGAGCAAGGAGAGCCGGAGCAGCTCCTGCAGCTTCAGATCCAACAGCTGCCATAACCATAGTCCAAAGGGAGCTTGGGAAATTCTCCCCCAACCCTGGGACTTTGGCTGCTGCTGCAAAGTCATGGCTGCTCCCATCTCTGGTGCTAAGAAAGATCTCCAAGCACATCCCAAGGCGCTGGGATCGTGGCTGTGGGTACCTCAAGCCCTGCGCCACCTGCACTGGCCCACAGGAGCCTGGAAGAGTGCCCCAGGCCACACTGCTAGATGCAAAGCTCCCCTCCACCCCACAAGCCTGTTCCTTGCAATCCAAATGCCTCACCTAACTCCTTCAGCTCTAGGACCATAAACACCAGCGTAAGACTCATCCCTACTAGGGTGTGCCCATGTGCATTACCCTTCTTCAACCCATGGGAACTAGGAAAGGCCTCCAGCATTCCCAAACGCCTGGGCACGTGAATGCCTGCACCACAAGCCCAAATGATACCGGTACTGTCCTCAGAGAACTTGTGAAAGGTCTTTTCTCTTCGACATAGGAAGGCATCTTCTGGTGCCAGAAGCACTAGCATCTCTTTTGCATGTCTGTTGGGACCTGGAAAGATATTTTCTGGACTCCATGCCCCTAGGAAAGTAGGTACCCATCCTTCAAGCCCCAGAACCACAATCTTCACACCTCTAGAAGAAGTGTCCTCTGTGCACTCCATGAGCTTCAGTCCACCGTTACCACCAACCTCAGCAACTTCTGTGCCGAGGACCTAAACAAGCTCCCATCTCATCCTGTGGCTACTCCTATGATAGACCCAGGCATCTCTGCATTCATTCTGAGCATCCCAGGGAAGGGCTTCTTCTCATCCTATGATATGAGGACTGTAACTTCTGATGTCACAAGCATTGGTAGCACCTGCACTTGCCCCAAGGGACGTAGGCATAGTTCTCCCCACAGACCACACCACAGAGACCACAACATCCATTACCATAATCCCCAGTGCCCTCAGAACTTGATTCGGTAAAACATAAGAGCCCATTCATCTCCAGAAACCTCAGTGATGACTTTATAGGCCAGAAGAGAGTGAGGTGACGATACTTTCAAGCTGAGAAAGAAAGAAGGAAGGAAGAAAGGAAGGAAGGAAGGAAGGAAGGAGAGAGAGAGAGAGATAAAGATAGCTAGATAGATAGATAGATAGATCGATCGATCGATCGATCGATCAACCATGGACTATGTACAGCAAAGCATATGAAAAAATGCTTATACTCACTAATGACCTAGCAAAGGCAAGTCAAGACCATGATCAAATATCATCTCATCCCAGTCAGAATAACTGCCATCAGGGGAAAAATGACAAGTCCAGGAAAGGATGCAAGGAAAAAATTCTTACGCATGTTTGGTGGTGCTGTAAGTTAGCATAGACATTTTGGGAAATGTGAAAATTTCTCAACAAACCAACAGTAGAGCAATGTCACGGCCCAGGGAGTCTATTGCTTCGTGTACATCCAGAGGAGATGAAACCACTGTACCAAAAAGATACACGTGCTGTCACATTCACTGAGGTACCACGCACAGTAGCCAAGAATTGGAAACAGCCTCAGAGTCCACCACCGAGTGAGTGGATAAAGAAAACGTGATGCAGCTCCACAAGGTCATTCCACCATGGAGTAATGACGTCACTACCACAGCACACATTAAACTGGAGGCCATCCTGGTAAGCAAAGTACGCTAGGTACAGAGAGACAATACCACACGTTCTCACCCCTTGGTGGAAACTCACAAGTAGATCTTCTGGAAATACAGAGGTGGAGAGTAGGCACTAGAGAGAGAAAGTTGATACACAGAGGTGGAAAGAGAGTAAGAGACACCAAAGCAGAGGGAAGAAGTTAATCTTCCTGATTATAGCACAGTAAGGTAACTGTGGGTTAAGACAGTCTCTATCTCAAAAGGACCAGAAGAGCATGAAATTCATATCACATAAAATGATTACTACTATTTAAAATGAATGCACTGATTTAAAGACATGGAAATGTGTATTGCTCTGATTTTATTATTATACTTTTTTAAAGAATGCAAAATAGTGGTGGGAAAAAACCAGCATTAGAAATGATACAAGATTGGGGCCCTGCAGGATGGCTCAGTGGTCTAAAGCGCCTGCCTAGGAAAGCTTAGATGGCTGCAGAGACTGTGGTTTGATCCCCGGTACCACATGCTGCACCAGCCCTGCCCTCAGAGCAGGCTGAGCCAGCCATAAAAATAAATAAACAAACAAAAGTTCTGAAACAAGAAAAAAATAAAATAAAATAAAATAAATTCTAAAAAAACCACTGAGATTCCATCTCACCCCAGGAAGAATGGCTTACATCAAGAAGTCAGCCAATGACAACTGCTGGAGGGACTGTGGGGGATGAAGCGCCCTTCCCCACTGTTGGTGGGAGTGCAGGCTGGGGCGACCACTGTGGAAATCAGCCTGGGGATCCTTTCAGACACTAGGCTGGGAAGTCCCACCTGAGCCAGCTAGTCCCCTTCTGGGGATCCTCCGGGAAGTGTCCAAAGCACTGTACCACAGCAATGTAGGGGCTGTTCTCAAAGCGAAGCTACTGAGCACTAATTCTTCCCCACTTCAGAGGAGATGGGCAGGCAAGATAAAAGGGAGGGGACAGCTGCCAGGTACTCCCTGCACTAAACACAGAGCTTCTACCATATCATCCCATAGCACCATTGCTATGATTTCATGTTATGGGCTCTTTCATTTCCCCATAATAAACAGGCTGGGCTCTTACAGAAACACATCTCTGGGCTGGCGAGATAGCACAGGAGGCTAACGTGCCTGCTTACAGTTTGCAATAGCCAAATTTTGGAAACAACCAAAATGCCTGTCATCTCAAGAATGGTTGAAAAAGATGTAGTACTTTCATACAATGGAATATTACTCAGCTATAAAAAAATGATAAACTGGAAGACTTCATATATAAATGGATGTATCTCAAACATATACTCATAAGTGAAATAAACCAGACATGCTTGTATAAATATTACATAGTCTTCCCAGTGTAAGATCTCAAAAGAAATAAAAATGGAGAGGTATAACACAGCTGAATGGAAATCAAGGACTTAAGGGTTAAACAATGAAGTGACTACAATCAGAAAAGACATGAAACATGGCAGGGGCAAAACTGTGCACTTATACACACAGAAGGAATTAGATAATGGTCCTAGAACCTTCCAAAATGTTTTTGACACTGAGGATAGCAATGCGTCACTGTAAAAATATGCTTGGACTGCCTGTCATTCTGGTCTTTTAGATGTGTGCTGCTCCCGATGTCATTTCAGTTCCTGCTATACTCTCTCTCTCAAGTAAATGACTGGTTTACAAGAAAACAATAAAGAATATTAAATGAGGGGCTGGGGAGATAGCTCTGAGGCACAAGTGCCTGCTGGGCAAGTGCAAGGTCGTGAGTTCGAACCCTGGCCCCACAAAAAAAAAAAAAAAAGAATATTAAATGAGATCAAGAGACTAGGAAAATGCTATAAGATTGACTGGCTACAATGTTATATATACTTATTGCTAAATATGTAAAAATGTATAATTGCTTTTTATCACATTCTATAGAGATTTGTTAGAATATCAATGTTTGATAGAAAATACCAATCCCAAGTTAAGTCTAAGACATTTGATACTCAGAAAGACAGTGATATTTTGCTCAAGAACCTATTTTATAGAGTAATAGTATCACTAAGCTCTTCTTCTTGTGGGTTAAGAATATAAGTTTACATACCAAAAACTAGAGAAAAAGAAGGGCTTCAAGGATAACCAGTATTTTGGCCCTAGCCCTTCAATGTCAATGAGGACTCAAGACATAAGAGAACCTGTGCTAGAACAGCCTATAACTCAGTGGTTTCCCAAATTTTCTGTTCAAGGAGATTATGGGGCTACAGAAGAGAGAGACTAAAGATACATAGTGTGCCAAAGGAGAGTCACTTAGAGAGAAAACATTCTCTCAGGCTTTCACAGACAGCAAACTGGTCAAGCAATGGCCATGACTCATCCAGTTGGCTGACACTGCCAACAGTTCTACGAAGCACTGTACATGTTTTCTAGGTAAATCCTGAGAGGATCTGACTGACCCTGAGAGATATAAAAGTTACATGTTTTGCTATACAGGTCATGCTTAAACTTGCCCTTCACCACCCAGCAGAAAAGTTTAACTACAAGGCATAAAACGGAAAGCTAGATTAGAATGATGAGCTGTAAAAGGCTTAAATCAACAGCTTCTAACATTGCCAGTTTTACCAATAACCCACTGCAATTATCAGACATTGGATTATGCATACAGCTACTTTCTCTTAGTTCAATGAGAAGAAATTTGGTTATACCAATAATGATTTGAAAAATTATAACACCTACACCCTGGGCTCTGTATAACTAGTAGGAGGACAACAATATGCATTGTATCAAATATTGAAATATACTACTAATGTGTTTTGAAACATTGTTATACATTGTTATACATTGTTATTTCTTATTAAAAGTAATTTTAAAAAAGAAAAAAAAAAGAACCTAACATATAAGTGAAGAGCAAAACAACACAGATAATAATAAGCTAGAGATAGATCTTTCTCAAATGAAGAGAGACAAGAGTGGAAGTGAAGGTGGGTAAGAGAAAAAAAGACATAAAGCTTCAAGATATGTCCATAAACCAACTCCACAGAACTCACTGAATATTAACATCTTCCAAAACAGAAAGGGGATCAAGACATGCATGGGGTGGGGGCAAAAGGAATTAAGAATGTGAGATATTCCATAAATTTACCAGCTACCCACATGGAGCATAAACAGTATGTATTGACAAAGAGTATGACCTAGAAAAGAAATGCTGTTGTCTCTTCCCAGAGACCTGGGTGCTGGGTCAATTATCCTGCATCTTCTCCAAAGTTGACGGCAGTAGGTGATGATTTATGTTTAACTTTGTCGGCAGTACATCACTGAAAATCAAAAATCTCTGTAACAGTAACAAGGTCTTTCCAATATACTATAATCCATTTCCTAACTAACTAAATAAATAAATAAAGTGCCTGCCTAGGCAAGCTTAGGCAAGCATACAGGGTCTGCAGTTCCACCCACAGCAACACATGCCATGCCAGCCCTGCCCCCAGGGTGCGCTAAGCCAGCCACAATAAATAGAATAAAATAAAATAAAGAAAGATGCCTGGTTATCATATGAGACAGAGAGAGAGACACACACAGACAGACAGAGAGACAGAGACAGAGAGACAGAGAGAGGGGGAGAGAGAGATAGGGAGAGAGGGAGAGAGAGACAAAGAAAGACAGAAAGCGAGAGACAGAGACAAAAACAGAGACAGAGAGAGACAAAGAGACAGACAGAGACAGAGAGACAGATACAGAGAGACAAACAGAGACAGAGACAGAGAGACAGACAGAAAAAAAGACAGAGAAAGAGAGAGCAAGAGACAGCGAGAGACAGAGAGACAGAGACAGAGAGAGAGATTATCAGTGATTCCCCCCATGCCACATTTTGCACTAATTTAAAATATTTTAGACTACATAAAGGATAAGGTACAAAAAAAAAAGGCAAGGTGCAAAGCTTTTCCACATCCCCACAATTACTTTCCTTATTGAGAACCTCTTGTCACTATTAATGAACCAATGCACATACATAATTACCTACAATTTATATGCCACTCAGCTTTTCTTAGCTTTTAACTGCTTCTCTTTTAGGATTCATCCTGATAGCACTGATACTCACTCCTAGTCTCCTGATCCTCCACATCCTTGTGACACTTTATGAGACTGTCCTAGTGACTTTGCCGGTTCTGGAGAGAACCACTTAGGCATTCTCCAGAGTGTCAGGTAGGACCTGGGTGATGCTTTTCTATGCATAAATGGGGATTATCGGGTGAGCAGGACAAGACCAAAGAGTTAACATTAAATTTCCCTCACATCACGACGATACACAACTAACCACTGTCACCAGTGGAAGCTGTGTTTCCCAAGCTTTTCCACTGTGAAGTTGCTCTTCTAACCCCTTCCGGCCCTGCAGTTTCCTCCAGAAAGCAGTCGCTGTGGGCAGGCACTGCATGCCCAGTGAGTAGGCACGTGTGCCTCTTGCCCTTGAAGGCAAGAAAAAAGATACGAATTTG
Organism: Myocastor coypus; assembly: GCA_004027025.1. Lineage (NCBI taxonomy): Eukaryota > Metazoa > Chordata > Mammalia > Rodentia > Myocastoridae > Myocastor > Myocastor coypus. The sequence continues at coordinate 30,338 of PVJA010013973.1, forward strand.
GGCGAGCTTTTCTTCACAGATTTGCCATTCTCTGTTTATTCAATGGTTGCTTCCTATCACCAGGCACTCATGGATATTTGGTTTATAAGTTGAGTTACATTCCGCTACTACTTTAGGAATTATGTTACTCAGGTTTTTGCAGCTTTAGTCACTTTTGCAGCCGGTTCTCATGTTCCCCAGACCGTGGGCACCTTTTTAATACTCTCATATTTTCTGGCACTGCTTGAAGACCGTCACTTTTCATCTATTTCCGGTCCTGGCCTTACAGTCAGCGGTTTCCCACCCCCTGGCTTTCACTTCCAAGCGGCGTTGAAAACCACATCTTAGGTCTAGGTCTGTTCTTAGGCCCTAGGCTGACGGAGGAAGGAAACAAGTTGGTGAGCATTACATGGGGAAAAGCACGCAGTCGAGAACGTCTCTGCACCCCACAGTCGGTGCCTACAGCGAGCTCCCAGGCAGCCATCCTAGTGCCTGGCGCTTGCCCTCCAACCTGTGACCACGGGAGCCACTCCATCCATGCCCTGCTTGTCCATACACCCACTCCAGCAGAAAGAAACAAATGCTCACAGTCAAAACAACTTAAGATGCTGCTGTCTTTCTTACTGCTTTAAATGTAATTCTCAGTCCTCAACTTCCCGCTAGAGAAAAGTATGTTAACTGGGTGGAGGCAAATTCGGTCACACGTAGTATCATTTTTTTACTCCTAGTGTCCTAGGGCTCCCGAATCCCTTAAGCCTGCCTCCCAGTCTCTAGCAGTCCCTGGATTTAAGAACGGCCTGTGTTTTTCCTGGCCTCATGAGGTGGGCCTAGTTTCTGTGCACCGTCCAAGCTGAGTCCTTCATGCTCCCTCATCGCCAATGACAAGGTCTCATCTGTGTCTTTCTACATTCCGAAAGCCCTCCAGGTCAGCGGTTCTCAACCTGTGGGTCGCAACCCCAGTGGGGGTCAAACAACCAAAACACAGGAGTCGCCTAAAGCCATTGGAAAATACATATTTAAACCCATGCTAGGCCATGGTGAAATGTTATTTTTTGGAATTAGTAACAAATACTTAACATATAATTAAATATTGTTTTGTGATTAACCACTCTGTTTAAATTATGTTGGCTTTGTAGCAATGAGAATACATAATGCATATCAAGTATTTACATTCTGAATCATAACTGTAGCAAAATTACAGTTTTGAAGTAGCCACCGAAATTATTTTTTGGTTTGGGGTCACTGCAACATGAGGAACTGTATTGCGGGGTCACAGCATTGGAAAGGTTGAGAACCACTGCCTAGGTGATACTTGCAAAGACCTTAGCAGGAGGCCTTCTTCTGTCAAAGGCAGAAGAAGCGATGTGTTCTCCAGCCAACCAAGAACTGGTCTTCCATGGCAACAAGAGCAAGATGGTAACCAGAGAGGCCAATCTGGGTTGTTCAAGAAGGAACACATTAAGGATCACGGCCACCCGCTGACATGATAAACAAGGCAGTGGGGTTGAACGCCCAAGTATGGGTTGTTCCTGTTTAACACAGCCACCTCATTTAGAAGTTTTTCCCTTATACAAATGAGAGCCACAAAATTGGAAGCAAGAATCAAATACATAAGATAATGGAAACAAGGCCACTAAGTGTAACTGATGGTGACTGAGAACAGAAAAGAGGAAACGGCTGCCCAAGCAACCCTTCCTGTCTGCAGGGTGTGCTCAGTCCAGGAATCCTCTCTGAGCCCTAGAAGGGAGAAATGAGCACGACTGTCCTGGAGAGCTACCATCCCAACCAAGAGGTCTGCCTTGGTGAGGGGTGGCTCAGCAGAGGCCAGGCCCTAACTACACCCTTCCCACCCTCAACCCGAGTTCCACGGGGATCAGAAGTTTCACAATCGGGAAGCACTGCGTTCGCCGTCAAGTTAGAGAGAGCAGACTGCAAATAATACAGCTTTGACTTTAGACACCAATGCCAGCAGGAAGAGCATCCCTCAGGGGGACAAAGGGTGTTGTTGTCATGGGAACACCACACAATGCCATGGAAACCAGAGCAGTCTGAGGATCCGTATGAATGAACTCTTTCCTTCCCAGAGGGTACAGTAAGCAACAATACTGTACCGTTCACTACACACTGGCTTGGAGAGGGGTGCTGCTGTGGTTACAAACTAGAGGAGCAAAATTCTGTTCTATGGAGACTCAGCCTTACTTCACGGGAATACCTGAACATGTGGTAAGGGACTGACTAGTGCTTTGGAGTAGTATAGAATTAAATTATATTTCATGTGGCAGCCCAAAAAACTGTAGCTTAGCTCAAGAAAAATGGCATGGAAAACCACGGGGCATCCCAGGGCTGAAGGATAAACTTAGGGGAGAGGAGGCCACTTGGCGGGGTGGAGGAGGGGCTGCCACCGAGGAGAGACCTTAGCTACCACCAAAATCAGCAGAAGGCGAGTAGCCCATGGGGACAGTTTCTCTTTAGGGATGGGAAGACGGGCCTGGGGAAACATTCATCCGTTTATTGAACAAGTTTTTTTTTTTTTTTTTTCTGGCTTTTTGAGACAGGGTCTTGCTATGCAGTTCAGGCTGGCCTTGAGCTCACTTCTGTAGTCCAGGCTGGTCTCGAACTCACAGCAATCCTCCTGCCTCAGCCTCCCAAGTGCTGGGATTACAGGCGTGCACCACCACGCCTGTATTTTTAATTTGTTTTCTTAACAAATTAATTTTAATTTGTTTTCTTAACCAGACACATAAGAATTGTAGCTTAATGGAGTGCCCTGTGCCGTGCCAATACCTACATATATCCCACACTGCACAAGTGAGGTAAAACACTTAACTTCTCTCTGACCATCTCTTTCTCATGAAGATTTTCAAATAATTTTTTTGGTCCCTTTGGAATGCATCCTCTGTCACTGCTGTCTGTAGTCACCAAATTCTGCACTAGCACAACAAGACTGTGGATCCTAGCTACCAGTGACTTAGGACCCATTGCTCAGCTGCCCCACAGTCCCCTCCCCAGGACTCTGTCCTCCGGCAATAGCCATCCCACTGCCGGCTTCGATGAGATGTACATCTGTAGCTTTCACATAAGCGGCATTCACTGAAGAATTGTCTTGTTATTCCCGGCTTATCTCACTTAATGCAATCAGTGTCACCTTCTGTCCATTTTACCACAAGTGACAGGACGTCACTCACGTGCCTAGCTGCGTGATGGTCCCTTGTGTGTGTCTCTCACATTTCCTTTTTCTCTCAGGTGACAGACACGAGTTATTCCCCTCTTCTTGCCTATGGCGAGTAACGCTTGCAGTGAACAGAGGAGTGCAAGGTGCCCCTTTTTGTCACCTCTTTGCAAGTACTCATGATCTTTAACACTTGTTTTTTGTTATTGTTGTTTTCTTGTTTTTTTTTTGTTTTTTTTGTTTTTTGCTTATAACCACTTTTGCTGGGTTGATACTACTTTGTGGATTTTATTTGCAATGTATATATATATATATATATATATATATGAATATATATATGAATATATATGAATATATATGAATATATATATGAATATATATATATGAATATATATATATGAATATATATATATATGAATATATATATATATTTATGTATTTGGTACAGGGTCTCACCATGCAGCTCAGATTCTAGTGACCCTCTTATTTTCAGCCTCCCCAGACCTAGGGATTACAGGCATGCACCACCATGCCCAGACTCAGTCTCCAGCTCAATGTACCACAGTGGGCAGGGCTGGTGCAGCGTGCGTATGCAGGACCAGGGATTAAACCTTGTTCCCTGTGCTTGCCAAAGTAGCTGCTTAGTATGCTGAGCTCTCTTGCCAGCCCTGATTTGCCTTTTATTAATGATTGCTGATGCTGTGCTTTATTCATCTACCTGTTGGCTGTTCTATTTCTTCTTTTGAGAAGTTATCACCTGTTTTTTAACTGGGCTATTTGTTGCTTTACTATTCAGTTTTGGAAGTTTTTATATATTCCAAATATCAATCTCTCATCAGATTTCTAATTCTCAAATATTTTCTCCAATTCCCTGCCTTGTTCTGATTTTTATTATTTTGTCTTGGGGTGAAGGGTCTACAGGGTGTTCAGGGTCTCCCTACTAGATTGGACTCACAGTGATCTGCCTGTTTACAGCCTCCCAAGAGCTGGGATTACAGGCATGCCCCACCACGCCCAGTCTCAATTGCTGTCTCAGTGTGACCCAAGGGCAGCCAGCATGGTAGGCCCAAGGAGTGAACCCCTGGCCCCTGCACCTGCTTGCAGGCACTTTAATCCGCTGAGCTATTTGGCCAGCCCATTATTATTATTATTATTATTATTATTATTATTATTATTACTATCATTGTTGTTGTTTTCCTGTGCAGAAGGTATTTCATTATATATAATCCTCTTCATCTATTTCTGTGTTGATTCCTATGCTTTTGGTGTCTTGCCCAAAATTCCTTATCCCCTCAAAACTGAACTTTTGTCTATTAAGAAGCAACTGGACTTCGAAAGAGAACAAAAAGAAAAATTCAGAGAGGTGAAAGTAAACATAGTTATGCTGAAAGAAAATGATAAGAAAATACAGACATCTTCATGGGAAGCACCTGAATCTAGTTACAAGAAATTCGATTCTAAAGCAACTCCATCACAAAATAGATCTCAAAATTGCTTAACTGATTATGGTAAACCCAAAGATAAAAGAAATTAGATGTAGACCTTGCCCAGAGTATTTTTATCTACACTAGTACCAAAGGCGCACACAGTGAAGGCACCAACTAAACTGCAAATACAGTGAAGAATATAAAGCCATTGGAGAAAATAAGAGAAAAAGAAAAACCTTGGAATTTGACACTAATTCAGACAGTTCAGAAGCTACTGACCTTTGGAGCATGGTTTCTGAGGAAGATACAGGGAACAAACTGGACAACAATAATCCACCAGTTTCTCATTTCCGTGTCAAAACACCAAGAAAGACACCTTCATCTGTGAGGTCTCCTGGGTCTGTGTTCAAACCTGGATCTGTGAAACAAACGCAAGATGATCACTGGGTTGTAATTGCTTAAGTGGACAGGGAAACAAGTAAAGGAAGCAGAAAAGTTACTTAAGAAAATTATGTGATAGTAGAACCTAATAACATCAAATTAATAGGTTTTTCTTTAAGAAAAACCCAAACACTTTAGATTGACTTTAAAATTTATATAAACTGAGGCTAGGGAGATAGCTGCATGACGCAAGTGCCTGCCTGGCAAGTGCAAGGTCATGCGTTCAAACCCTCCTCCTGCAAAATAAAATAAATAAATAAATTATATAATTTTTTATATTATTGCATTTTGACTTGAATATGAAATATATATTATCTGGAAACTTGTTGTTATATTCGGATAATTGTATGATTGTGTTTTGTTACTTTTTCCTGTATTCTTTATTTAAGTCTTCAGATTTCTTAGTTTTGAATACAAGAAATGTGTTATTGTGATTTGTTCTTTCTTCTTTTTTTTTTTTTTTTTTTTGGTGGGACCAGGGTTCAAACTCATGACCTTGCACTTGCCAGGCAGGCACTTATGCCACGGAGCTATCTCCCTGGCCCCTGTTCTTTATTCTTTACTATTAAAATATTTTGGGTGCAAAAAAAAAAAAGTTCCTTGTCCAATTCATGGTCACCTGTGTTTTATGCTAGTGATTAAATAGTTTTAGACCATATATTTGTCTTTCATCCATTTTTAATTGATTTTGAAACTAGTGAGAGATAAGATCTTTTTCTGTCTTCTGCATGAAGATAGTCCATTTTCCTGGCACTGTTTAATCACAAGATTTTCCCTTCTCTTAGCATCTCCATTGAAAACAAATTGGTGGTGGACGCATAGGCTGATGTTTAGGATTTCTGTTTGGTTCCATTAGTATGCCTCTATGTCAATAACATACTGTTTTAATTACTACAATTTTGTAATATGTTTTTTTTTAATTTTTTTTTTTTATTTTTTCTTGTTTCAGAACCTTTATTTGTTTATTCACTCATTTTTATGGCCGGCTCAGCCTGCCTCGAGGGCAGGGCTAGCACAGCATGTGGTGCCGGGGATCGAACCGCAGTCCCTGAAGCTGCCCAAGCTTTCCCAAGCAGGTGCTTTAGACCACTGAGCCATCCTGCCGGGCCCCTGTAATATGTTTTGGAGTCAGGTGATCCACTGCTTCCTGCTTTATTCTTTTTTGCTTAGGATCGCTTTGGATATTTGAGCCTGATATAAACATTAGTAGTATTCACTCTAATTGTGGAAAGAATGTCACTGGTGTTTTCTGCAGAGATTGCAGGGAATCGGTCAACAGCCTTGGGTGGAACGCCTCCCTACACAGTACTGACTCGCCCAACTTGGGCACACATGATGCTGCTCCAGCTTTTTGTTCTTCCTTTAGTTTCTTTTATTAATCTTTACTTAATTTATGATACAGGGATCTTTCATCTGTTTGGCTATATTTATAAGTATTTTATTTCATTTTGTTTTATGGTAGCTATTGTAAATGAAGTTTCATCCCTGATTTCTGCTGTAGATAATGTACCATTGACAGAATAATGCTATTGATTTTTGTATGGGTTTTCTATCTTGAAATTTTACTGAAACTGTGTGTCGGTTCCTAGTCCTTTGGGTGGTGTTTTGGGGGATTTTCTGCACTTTTCTATACTTCAGATCATGTATCTGAAAACAGTGACTCTTACAATTTGGATATCCTATGTTTCTCTCTCTTGCCTGCTTGTTCTTCCTAGGACCTCTAGCTCTATACTGAATAAAATTAGTGAGAGTCTTGGGCATCCTTACTTTGTCCACACCTTGGAACGCTTTCAGCTGTCACCAATTCTGGATAATCTTAGCTACTGCCTTACTATAAAAAATTGGGGTTCAGGTACGTTCCTTCTATACCTAATTTGTTCAATGCTTTCATCATGAAAATATGTTGAATTTTATCAACTATCTTTTCTTAACCCATCAAGACATCTATGTGGTTTTTGGCCTTTATTTTGTTGATGTGAAGAATCACATTTTTTGACTTGTGCACATTGAATAAACTTGCATCCCTGGCATTGATCTCAATTGGCTTTGAATGATCTTTTTAATGTGCTGATGGATCTGATTTCCTAGCATTTATTGAGGACCTTTGCATCTCTTGTTTATGAAAGCTCTTGGTCTATGGTTTCCTTTTTGGTAATGTGGTGGTAGTGATGCCTTACCCAGCTTTGGTATTCGGGGAATGCTGCCTTCACTGAATGTATTTGGAAGCATTTCCTCCCCTGCTATCTTGCAGAGTGACTTAAAGATCACTGGTACTGGTTCTTTAAATAACTGGTAGAACTCAGTGGTGACGCTGTGAGGTCCGAGCCTTCCGCTCCATCGGAGGCTTTACTGATTTGATCTCGTTATTGTCGGGGGAGGTTTTCTGTTGCTTCAGAACTCAGGATTGGGAGACACATGTGCCTAAGTACTGGCTCCTTACTTTGAGGCCATCATCTTTGTTGGCACAGAGCTGTCTACAATTACACCTCGTGACATTTTGCATTCCTGTGCAGACTTCGTGCCCCACTGCTTTTCACACTTTAAATTTTAGGTAGTGCATTCCACACTGTTTATACTACTTATCTCTGGACATATCAATGCAATTACTCTTACTTTTAATTGACTTTTTAGATCTGTACTAACTATATAATTAGTTTTGACCATGCTTGCAATATTATTCATAATTAGATTATACAATTACTTGAACCAGTGTATTTTATATTTTCCATGCTTAATTCTTACTCATTAAAACCTTGTTCGTGGGGGCTGGGGAGATAGCTCCGAGGCACAAGTGCCTGCTGGGCAAGTGCAAGGTCGTGAGTTCAAACCCTGGTCCTACAAAAAAAAACACAATAAAACCTTGTTCGTGGGGCCCAGCGGGACGGCTCAGTGGTCTAAAGCGCCTGCTTGGGAAAGCTTGGGTAGCTTCAGGGACCACGGTTCAATCCCCAGCACCACATGCTGCACCAGCCCTGCCCTCAGGTGGGCTGAGCCAGCCATAAAAATGAGTAAATAAACAAAGGTTGTGAAACAAGAAATAAATAAATAAAATTTTTAAAATCTTTTTAAAAAATAAATAAAATAAAAAACCTTGTTCAGCTTGAAGAACTTCACTTAGTATCTCTCATAAGACAGATTTGGTATTTGGCAGAAATATATTTTCTTTTTTCCTTTTTTTTTTTTTTTTTTTTGCAGGACTGTGGTTCAAACTCACAACCTTACACTTGCCAGGCAGGCACTTGTGCCATGTAGCTATTTCCCCAGTCAGAAATATATTTCCAGGAGGCTGGGGAGATAGCTCAGTGGAATAAGCATTTGCCTAACAAACACAAGGACCTGAGTTCAATCCCTAGTTCCACAAAAAAAAAAAAAAAAAAAAAAAAAAAAAATCAACTTTGTATTTCTAGGACTATCTAGTTCTATTTCTGCAGGATGGTTTCTTGCACACCATGTTCTTGGGTGATGGCTTCTGTTTGTTCCTTCAGCTCTGCGAATGCTATGGTCTCCTGGGCCACAAAGCTCCTGCCGGGAGGCCTGGTGTCAGGATGACCAACACAACACCCCCATATTCACTAATATTAATTTCTTTCCTCTTGGAAACTTGAGAGTGTTGATCTTTTACTAGAGAGGGGTTGTTTTTTTTTGTTTTTTGTTTTTTTTTGTTTTGTTTTGTTTTTTTTTGCCTTGTATTTTAAGGAAGGGTCTCCAGGGTGTTCAGGGTCTCACTACTGTATCAGACTCCTAGTGCTCCACCTGTTTACAGCCTCCCAAAAGCCGGGATTATAGGGGTGCGCCACCATGCCCAGTCTCAATTGCCAGCTCAGCACGCGCCAGGGGCGGGGCTGGCACAGCAGGCCTGGGGATGAACCTCCGGACCCTGTGCCTGCTTGCAGGTGCTTTAATACACTGAGCTATTTAGCTAGTCCTTGGGGTTTGTTATAAGGCAGCTTGTTATAGACTTGAATGAATAAAACCTGGTGTGACCTTTGACTTTTCTGGCTACTTCCCCAGGTTTGGGTTGTTTTCTGCCACTGCTTGCCTAAGCTTTTCGTCCCTTTGGCACTTCCGTTCTTTCTAGAACCCCATTTCCCCTGCATACTCCCCTGCAAGTTCCGCTAGAGCTTCTGCATTCCTTTGCATGGCTTCTCTGCCTCTTCTAAATGTTCATTTTCCAATAGCCTGTCTTCCAGACTAATTATTTTTATCTATCCTGCTACTGATACTTTATGTTGTGTTCCTAATGTCACCAAATGCTCCTCGGCTCAAGAATTTTTGCTTTACGGGGCTCGGCAGGATGGCTCAGTGGTCTAAAGCGCCTGCTTAGGAAAGCTTGGGTGGCTGCAGGGACCACGGTTAGATCCCCCGGCACCACATGCTGCGCCAGCCCTGCCCTCAGGGCAGGCTGAGCCGGCCATAAAAATAAATAAATAAACAAACAAAAGTTCTGAAACAAGAAAATAAAAATTAAAAATTCTAAAAAAAAAAAATTTGTGCTTTACTTTTCACTATTTCTACCTATTGAAGTGACTGTTGAGGTACTGACATATCTCACCCATTTACGTCGCTAACTTGCTGCCTTCCACTGCAGGAGCTTCTGCACACGCTCCACAAACACTCCCACACGCCTCACTTTCTCCCGAGTTCCTGGCCACTTGTTCTGAGTGTTACGTGAGACCACGGCTTCCTAGAAGCTCTTGAAGATTTTGGGGGTGACATCACCCGAGTTCTGAGGAATGGGATACTTACTTCCATCTCTCCAACCTGGCTCTGTTCCTGCCCCTCTCTAGCGACTCTGGGCAGGCTGCTGATTTCTCCTGAGCCTGCAGTCATTCTACTCGTTTGCCACTGCATTGCTCTCTGGCCCACATTTGCCAGGCCACTGGCATATCGTCATTATCTCAGCACAGTAGGGGAAATCTGGTCCCAGGTTGTCCCCAGGACACTGTTGGCTTATTGTGTACAAAGAGCCAAGTACTAGAGTGGCAGCCGTGGTCTCCACAGACTCTCCCTGAGGCTTTCATACCCTCAATCCCCTGCCCACAATCATTCACCTGTGCCCAGGCACTGTGGGACTTCGCCCAGCTCTGAGCAAAGTCTCCACGGATGGACCAGCCTCAGGTTCCTGGGCCACACTTGTGGGCACCAGAGCTACCAGGACACATGGGCTGTAAGCCTACCAAGACTTGCACAACATGGGGATAAGACGAGGTCCAGAGTACCCTGGAATGGAGGCATAGCCAGTCACACATGCTGGACACTGGAATCACAGTCAACGTACTCGGAGTCCCTGTCTAGAACTGCGCCACAGTTTCTACCCACAGGCAGGACGAGGAGAGGGGCTGACCACTTCTGCCCCATGAGAGGCATCAGCAGTTTAGCATGGAGCTCCAGGGGCTGCCCCCAGGGAAGGGGACTTGTGCCACACGGTGCTGCGGTAGGCTGTGGTAGATCAGTAACGCCAATCCCTCGGCCTCCTGGGCTGATGGGGAGCACAGCTACAGTAGCCCGCATTCTCTCAGGGGTGTGCCCTGCCCCACCACTGCCCCTCGCAGTCTCAGAGGCCAAGACATAAGTGCATCTCAGCAGGACACAGGACTGTGCCCCGTGCCCTGGCTACAAGGGTCAGTCTGCTAATATTCGGGCTGCCGAAGGTCTGATGATGGGCAGCACAGACCCTGGCCCAAGATCAATCCGGGCAGAAGACTTAGAAAGCCCGCAGACCAGTCTACAGCTTGTCTGGGAGCTCCACACTGCGCAGGGGCCTTCAGCTTCTACCACGCACTAAGTCTCCCTTCAGCTGACTTGGCTTTCGGCCCTGCTCCCCAAGGGATGGAGCCTTGTTCCCCCACCTTTGCCAGCAGAGGTTGCAGGAAGGGGAGCACTTAGTCTAGCGTGGTGTCAGCCCATTCTACAGGTCTGAACTTGAAGTCAGGGATTGGGGGCTTTGTCCAGCCCTGGCAGGCTGATACTGCTTTAAGTATAAAACCTGGGCTTAATGCTCCTCTCTCCTAAGTAGGAGATGTTGTTCTCCAAGCCGGGCTGCTTGGAGCTGGGGGCAGCTAACACAGGGAGCTAGCTCCCTTGCTGCTTTCCATGGGCTCCTCTTCATACTGTCCTGTTATACATCTCTTCCTGTCATACTAATGCTTCCCAGCACACAATTATACTGACAATAGGCCCTACCATCACTTATCCTTCTCAGCCCTTGTGTAAGTGTCAGTGTGTGAGGAGCTGTCAACTTGGTGCGGTTCCAAAGAGAGACACCAAAGAAGGTGCTTAGCCTAATCCCACGCTGCCTCCCCATGGACAGTGTGGTGTGTCTTAAGCTGAATAACAAGGAGCCAGACTACATGGCCCCTTGTATGAGCTATGTATGTGTGCTATTCTTATTCCCTGTTGTGATTTGGGGTTTTGTGAGGGGACACATATTTTATAAGAGGATTTATAGTACTCACCCGAAGAGTCATATCCAAAGAGAATGCAGGAAATATCCACATGCTGAAGAGCAAAGACTCCAGCTGAGGGCCTGGATCCCACAGCAATGTCCTGCTGAGTCCAGCTGAAGACCTAGAGCCCAGCATAATGCCCATGCAGGCCTGCTTCACAGATCTACGCAGGGAAGGCCAAAAGTCAGTGGTGGAAGCCAGAAGGCCAGTGCCAGCGGGCTGAAGGAGTCACACTAGGGCCAGGAAATGGTGCTCACATTAAGAACCACAGCTCCCGGGAAGAGTATCGACGCCACCATCAGTGACAGCGAGGTCCTTAACGCCTCTGAGGATAAGAAAAGCCAAGTTCCTATCAAGAAAGCCAAACTGGGGCCGAGGAGCCAGTTCACAGTCTAAGTGCCTGCCTGGCAAGCACAAGGACCTGGGTTCAGTCGCCACTACCACATGCCATGCCGGCCCCGCGCAGTGCACCCTGCATAAGTAAATGAAAGCCAACTTGACGAGCTTTTCCAGGAGACTGAGCTGTGCGCGCCATCTGCCCTTCCAAAGCCAGAAAGCGACCTGCAGAGTGAAGACCGAAGCTCCTCCACAGACAGCTGGAGCCATCCTCAGAGACAAGGTCTCAAGATCTCCTGACGATGAGAACAGCCGAGCGCACCAGGACGGCCATCCTGACGAGCCCCCTTGGGGCTCCCTCGGGGCTCCCTCCGGGCTCCCTCGTCTGGGCTCCCTCCAGGCTCCCATAGCTTCCACACTGCTTTTAACTTCCTCCTCTGCCAGTCTACCTCTCATGACACCTGTGTCCGGGCCGCCCACACGCAGCGCCGCACTAATTCAGTTCAGCTGGGCGTTCCAAGCTGCCCACCTGGGTCTAGGTGCTAGCTCAGCGGCCTAAGTGCCTGCCTGGCAAGCTCAAGCTCCTGCGTTTAATCCCCGGTACCCGCCCCCCTCCCAAATACAAGTTGACCACAGCTGGCCGTCCACCACACTCCCTTACTTCCTCCTTTCCCAGCTCTGGATTCTACCCACAGTGCCCACACATCGCTAACTTCCCTGGGCAAACCCCTAGACTCCCCTTTGTGAGAGTCGCAGGGGTCTCTGGGGACCGTGGTCCTCCCCAGCTCCCTCCACTTTGCGGGCACCCCACTGGCCGCCAATCCTTCTCCTCTGGCCCTCACACCTGTATTCGCTCTTGCTGAACTCGGAATTCCCTCCTGCTCTTCTCTCTCCAGCCTAGGCCCACACGTCTGATCTCATCTATTTCACTGTTGGTTTAGCGTCTCCAACTGGCTCTTTCTTAAAGTTAGCACGACCGAAGCCAAAGTCCCCAACTTCCTGAACCCCTGGCCCTTTGCACACTCTTCCACTGATGTCCCCCTACTCCGTAGATGGAATCTCCACCTGCATCATTTCCGGACCAAAACCCAGAAAAATCACTTTTGACCCCTGTGTTCCCCTCACTGCCTCCATCCCATCCACCAAATCCTGCCCATTCGCCTCCAAATATTTAGTCCGTTTTCTTCCCCGCCAGTGCTGCTGCCAACAGAGCCCAGCAGCTCTCCCAGGCTCCAAAATGTCTTTTTTATGTTATTTTATTTTTTCTTGTTTCAGAACTTTTGTTTATTTGTATGGCCAGCTCAGCCTGCCCTGAGGGCAGGGCTGGCACAGCATGTGGTGCCGGGGATCGAACCCGCAGTCCCTGTAGCTGCCCAAACTTTCCTAAGCAGGCACTTTAGACCACTGAGCCATCTTGCCAGGCCCCAGGCTCCAAAATGTCTTGCTGTTTCCTTTCCTCTGCGCTTGCTCCTGTTCAGTCCAGCGTAGGGCCAAGCACGAGATCATGTTATTTTCTACTCAGAACCCCATGGAGCTGCTTAGTTGCACTTGGGCCGTGAGGCTGAAATTCCCTACTTCGCTCTCCACCGTGACCTGTGCTCTTCTCGCCGCTGGGCCTTCTCCCTTAAGGCCAGCTGAACTTGCGTTAGAGCCTAAGCACGCTTAGGTTTCTGTGCTATTTGAACCTTAGACTTTGCTGTTCCCTGCAACGCCCTGATCTCTGCTTCTCAGGCCAGGCTCCTCCTTCTCATCCTTCATATTTCAAGCTCAATATGAACCTAAAGCCACCTTCCTTGTAACCCCGTATGCGATAAGCTACTGGATTTTTCCGTCATCCACCATAGAATTCTGCTCATTTCAATTATACAATGATCTGAGCTAGCAATTGCTTCAAAAAAAACCTAGTTGAATATGTATTATCTCCTTCCAGACTGCATCTCTTGAGCATTATACACTGCCTGACATTCACGAGAGGCTCAGTAGGCATTTGTTGAATGAGTGCTTGGAATAAAAAAGGTAAATATATTATTTATATTCAATCTCTCCAAAAGTCTTGTAACATACATGTTATATTTCCACCTTACAGAGAAATAAAGTGAGGATCAAAGACGCTTTGAAACTTCTCCAAGAACTCCCAAGGACTAGGCAGAGGAAACAGAATTCAAAGCCAGGCGAGGCAGGCTCTGGAGGCTGCCCATACCACATGCACACACACACACATGCACAGGCATGCAGGCACACGCATGCACGCACACACGTGTGCACACACACATACTCACACACACACACACACATCTCTCTGGGGCACCAGTCAGCCAGCTGTGCCATTTTGTACTTTAGAGATGAACGGAGTCAAGGAAACAGTACCAGTTGTTTAATGTGACACAGATAATTAAAAAGTCATGCTGAATTTCATTATCTTCCCACAACTAATTGCAACTCATTAAAAACCTGATTCAAAGTCAAGAAGAAATCATTTTAATTAGCAAAGAGATAGACTTTTTCTTCAGCCACAAGTCTAAAAATCTCAATTCACATGGAAGGAGGCTTTAATTAATGAGAAAAATGACAATTTCTACAAAGCATAGAGAAAATGCTGGAATTGGTCCAGGTCCTTGCAATTTCCTAGAGATATTTTACCTCCTTAAAACAGTGAAAAAAATAAAATAAATAAAACAGCGAAGTTTCCATTGTTTCCAGTTTAATTCCAAATGTTTCCTTTTGGCTGGTTACATTTTCTCCTTTCTCCATATTGATTTGTGCAGGAAGGTCAAGGTCAAACTAGAAAGCTCTAGTTACACCCTCCCTTCCTGCCCATTACTGTCTGCTAACCCTCTACAGTAGAAAGGAGTGATAATAAAGCGTCACTGTTCATCTTTGCCCAACTTTATGCTGAAGGATTTCCTATTTGCTTCCTTGAAGTCGGCCATGGTGGAGATATTTACACCGCAGCAATTGGCAAGGGCTGTAAATCAGGGCTCTCCTCACTCCCACCCTCCCACCCAGTGAGTAAAACAGCTACCTGCAGGACTATGTGTGGGGACACTGGGAAGCCACCAGGAACCTTGCAGTACCCCACAGCTACTGCCACTCTAGACCCAAAAAGGTAATGAGAAGGAGCAGTTACCAGTCTGGAAGGAGAGAATTGTACAAAGAAAGTCACTTTGACAGAAACTGTGAACTTCCGTGTCATGCAACACCACCAAGCAACAGCGACCCTGGCGGAAGACAGCTGCAGGAGAAATTCCACTCCCACTCTTGTCTTCAAGGGCTCTCTTCCTTACCTGGTTCCATTGTCAGACCAAG
Organism: Myocastor coypus; assembly: GCA_004027025.1. Classification (NCBI taxonomy): domain Eukaryota; kingdom Metazoa; phylum Chordata; class Mammalia; order Rodentia; family Myocastoridae; genus Myocastor; species Myocastor coypus. The sequence continues at coordinate 45,442 of PVJA010013973.1, forward strand.
GAGCTGTCAAGAGGCAAAGGAGTTCCTCTAGGTCAGTTCCTGGGGCAAAGAGTAGGGTCAAAAGCAAACCTGGAGGACAGATGGAAGGTGCACAGCCTGCTGAAATGGCTCTGTAGCTGGCATCTAATAAAAACTAAGCATCTTTTGTTATTGTGCTTAGTGCGGCTCAACAGAAATTTATTATGCTTGGGGCTGGGGAGATAGCTCCATGGTGCAAGTGCCTGCCTGGCAAGTCCAAGGTCCTGTGTTTGAACCCCGGTCCTGCAAAGAAAGAGAGAGAGAGAGAGAGAGAGAGAGAGAGAGAGAGAGAGAGAGAGAGAGACAGAGAGAGAGAGAGAGAAATTATGCTGAGCATTTCCCCCTCAGGAGTCCACCATCCAATGAAAATAAATAAAACAAAATGCATACCAGCATACTAACTAGTACAGAAAAAATATGTCTATCTCTTTAAAAGGACAAAACTCCCAAACAGCAGAAACTCATAAGAAAGGATCAATAAAAATCTGTTAAATGGTGTTCTTATTTCCCCTTTTACTTGGCACTGTTTACTGTAGTCTTTAAAAGGCAGGAAATGGTGAAATGGCAGAATGACAGAGAGCAAAGATGGCCCCACAGAAGAGACGAGTGCGGAGGAACAAAGAAGCTTCATTGCGAGCTTGTGACCAACGCCTGACTTCGGGTCAGGATGCCCCCTCGTCAGCACTGGCCTGAATTTGCTTTCAGGTTCTGTGCTTTTAGGTAGCAACCAGATTCTCACACTCACGGGAGTGTTGCCAAATTGCCCCACAACTGTTACGAGGTTTGTCTTCTTATGTTGTCCAGCCACCGTAGGCCACCTGCCAGTCCCAGGTTGCAGCAGTCCCTTGCTATCTCATGGTTCAAGTTTCACAGACTCACTGTTTCCTGGGGTTTCAAAGAATTTTAATATAAATTATTTATCATGGATTTTTCACTATACTGCAGGATTTTGCAGTACCATACAGTATATGTATGTTGTTAAAATTACATAGGTTTACAAGTTCAGAAAGTGGTTAAGAAAGAACAGGACTGGACAAACAGCTCAGTGGGCTGAGGCACCTGCGAGCAGGCACAGGGGCCAGCGGATCTACACCTGGGCCTGCCATGCCAGCCCCACCCCCAGGGCGCTGAAACAGCAATGGAGACTTGGTGTGGCGGCTCTTGGGAGGCTGTAAACAGGCAGATCACTATGAATCCGACCTAGTAGCGAGACCCTGAACACCCTGTAGACCCTTCCCTAAAATACAAATATATATATATTAAGAACATTAGAAGTGTTTTGGGGGCAGGGGAGATAGCTCAGTGGTCTATGCACCTGCCTGGCAAGCACAAGGACCTGTTTTCATTCCTGGTACCACATGTCATGCCACTCCACCCTGGGCAGTTATGCTGGCCACCAAAACTGGACATGGTGGCACATGCCTGTACTCCCAGTCTTGGGGAGGCTAAAACAGGAGAATCACTACGAGTTCAAGCTGCGTAGTAAGACCTTGTGTGTTTTTTTAAAAAAGGAAGTGTTTTTTAAAAGTGTGGGAAAGGTTTTATAAAGCCATAAATATACATAAAGACCAGAATAAGTATAGCATCACTACTTGCTGATTTTCATTTCTTGTGCGGGTATCTGGAACGTACCACAACAAGTGAGGGGACAGGGCGTTACAGGTGGATGCTTACCTGACTTCCTAAACTGCTGTGTTTGTTCCCTTTTTGTGGCCTTGTTTTCATTAGTAGCTTTTATGATTAGCCACAGGGGAGGGCTGGAGGGAGGGAGTTAATATACATGTTAAGTGAACATAGCTGGTTTATGTTAAGAAAATGGAGTCTCCTTTACCTTGAAATAAACAATAATTTCTGAGTTCCTGTAGGTGCCAGGGCTTGCACATATTATTTCTTCTCATCACCAAAGTAAAGAAAATGACACAGAATTTACAACTGAAGTTTGCCCCCGGGCCCGTGGCACGCCCTGCTACCCAGCTACTTGGGAGCTGAAGCAGGAGTCTCACAAGGCAAAGCCAGCCTGGGCACCTTGGTGAGACCTTGAGCCAAATGGTATCGAAAGGGCTGTGGGCGTAGCTCAGTGGCACGGGGCCTGCCTAACGTGCGCAAGGACCTGGGTCCTGTCCTCACAGCTACAAAGAAGGAAGGAAAAACTCGAAGTTTCAGATGAGGAGCCAAAATGATCAATATGTAATGCTGCATAGTGCTAGACTGAGAAAAGCAGGGGCCACCAAGGTCAGTGCTCACGAGCTGGCTGGACGAATTATGCACACCAAGGCTAGGGTTTTTGACCTAGTGCAAGCTTTGAAAGCGTAAATCTGAGGAAGAAACTGTGGGGGACTGTTGGGGTGTCATAACTGCCCCATGGCACTGAAGGAACCTTCTTGCTCTTATATACATCCATCCTGGGACACATCCTCTGGAGCATATGTACTGTGGATGTTTGAATCTTACCCAGGGAATCAAGCAGTCAAGAAAAAGGAGCCAGTGAGCTTGGTTAGAAAAATAGGCAAGGGTTCAGCTTTTGCGACCAGGTTACATCTCCAAGACTTATGATAAGCCAGGACCTCCCATGTGTCAGACGTCAGTCGCAGAGAAGAAAACATTTGGAGACTTGTTGGTGGGTCTGGCTGGGATACACTACTGGAGAGCCAGGAACCCGGAAGCAGCACCTGCCAAATGGGGCTGCAGGGGGATCCAGAGCTGGAAAAGATCAAGGTTCTTTGGTTCCTGGTGGGGGCATGCTTCCTGGTTTGTGGTAGCTGCCTTCTCCCTGTGTGCTCCTGAGAACTAGCAGCTGGGCACCCAACAGAAGGACTGCATCGGTAGATGACAAGTCCACCAGCCACACAGAGCTGCTTCCCCTTCGCCCCTATTCCTCCAGTTCATTAGACATGACCAGCTACTGCTGTGAGAGGAGAAAGAAGGGAGGGAGGGAGGG